>OY365814.1:9554336-9771836 GCA_959347315.1 Bimastos eiseni
TTTGGCCTCACGTGTGACGAATGTCAATGCTAGACCATAATAATTATGGTCTACCATTGACATTTGATTAGAATTAAATTAGAATTAAAATATTATCGCTATAGCTTAAATTGATATTAAATTACTAAAGCTGTAATTAGCATACTTAAGCTAAACTATAATTATAATTACTTATAAACTATAGTTAGCTTACTTGCATTAAAATCAGCTACCTACACCAACACTTTAATTGACAAAACTAAAACTAACTAAAACTATAACTGAGACATAGAAACTACAACAAAAACTAAAACTAGATTTGAGAAACCATCGCAACTAAAACTAAAAATGAAGACTAACAATCATAACTAAAACTAAATTTAAAACAGTATTAAAACAACACTAGAGGCATCTGGCCAAAAGATATCAGAAATGTTAAAATGTCTGTGCTATATAATCTGCTGAAGATTACAAAGAAATGATTATTAGACTTATTCAAATTAGCTGACCACTTTGAATATATTATTGTGAAACAAGGTTGATTTAGTACACTCTTAAGACATTAACAGTGAGGATGTACTAAAAGCAAATGGAAAGCCAATGCATCTCATCGTCAAACACTCAGCATACATAGGCTGTAACACATTGGCTGCTTTGGATGTGTGTTTACATGTCCAAATTGGGTGAGTTTAGATGCTACAGACATGTAGGACATACATAGACAGACATTCCATATATATCATCAGTTGACACTTCAATGTCCCAATAACATTTTCTGCCACTTATTTGTAAGAATGCATGTAGGATTGTTTTTGGCACTGTCTAATGAATGAAGTGTCAGTGATGACCTCAGACTTCTCAGCCATATACCATGTCAGGTAGAAGTGTTTTGAACTTTCTTAAAAGGAAAAGGTATATTGTACCAAAAAGTTGTGAATAGTTGTCGTATGTCGGTTCTAGGACAATAATCTCCAGACAATTACCCCTGGACAATTACCCCCCTGTACAAATAACCCTCTGGGCAATTACCCCCAAACAATAGCCCCCTGTACAAATAACCCCCCCGGACAATAACCCCCGAATAGTATAATGGTAACACACGAAAATTCCCTATGCAAAGAATTAAATTACTGTAAAAATAATGTATAAACACCAGAAAGTAATAATGATTTTATTAAACACATGTGTTTTAGTAGTTTAGTATTAGATTAAATCTCTCAAATAATGAAATTGCTGCGTATTGCGATACCATAAATTCGAGATTGTCGCTAAATTTCTGATTATTGCAATGATTATGCCCGCTGAGGAATCGGTCATCTAGAGAAGAAGTGAGACTACAATGATCATCTGTAATCTACATTAAACACTGTTGAAAATAAGAGCATCATCAAGTGCGTGAGACCACCATTTTGTCAAATGAAATTTGCAACTTTTACATATATAGCATTTTAACGACATGATTTAGTAGTATATTTTTGCACATAAACTACTTACAAACAGTGGCATGGTTTTATTATTGTTTGATTGTCTGCAACCTATCTACTAATTTGAATCTTACGGTTTTTGTGTTA
Source organism: Bimastos eiseni (assembly GCA_959347315.1). Classification (NCBI taxonomy): domain Eukaryota; kingdom Metazoa; phylum Annelida; class Clitellata; order Crassiclitellata; family Lumbricidae; genus Bimastos; species Bimastos eiseni. The sequence continues at coordinate 9,555,887 of OY365814.1, forward strand.
TATTTTCTATGGGGATTACTGTCCAGAGGTTATTTGCATGGGGGCTTATTTGCATGGGGGGTAATTGTCCTGTCACCCATATGTCATCTTTTGCAAATGTTTCAATGTGAAATGGCTTTATGTTTCTCTGATGTACTGTAAGTTGTGAATTATGAAACAAGGTATATGTAGACTTTATGTATCAATCTGAATATATTTGCCTTGTTTTGGGGTTTAGGATACTGTTCAGCACTTTGTCAACATTGTTTTTGTGCTGATATTTTGCCATTTAAAATGGCTATGTTATAATTATCTTCTTCCTATTTGTACAGATACAAGTCAGTGCGTCAAATTTGAACTCAGAATTTTCGTAAGTGTTGACTCATTGCTAACATAGTTTTTGATGGTTAACTAATATCATAAGATGGGTTGGGCTTTGAGTCTTCTGTGAGCTAATCTAAGAACTTGTGTGAATGTAGTCTGACGACATTGCTCTGGCCATCAGATCTCAGAGGTTGCTGCTAAAGAAACTCAAATCATAATCAGGGATCATTTATATTTGAAGCTAGTAGAGCATTCCATTGAAAATAGTTGAATAGAATATTTGAAAGACTGGGGACATTTGAAATGACTGTCTCAGGTAGACAACAGGAAAGAAGCAGTTTGCTATGAATCTGATTCAATACCAAATGTTTATGTGAAGAAAGTCATAAATCTCATTTAGATCAAAAAATTTATCCAAATGCTACTAAGTTCAATGAGTTTATATTATATTTTGACTCGGTAAACAATGATTATGTCTTTAGTTCACCGTTTGATCAGTCTAATCTGATTTGAATTTTTTTATTCAGTTTATGAAATTTCTTGAGCTTCTCGTATTTTGTCATTTTTTTATTTAGTTAGAGTAGCACATATAGGATTGCAATTGTTATGTTTTAGCTACATTCTGAAGGTGCCATTTGACAGCGAAGACAATCAGGGAATTGTCTATGTGTGGATCGGAAGCCATGCCAATCCAGAGGAGGCCCGCATCTGTGAAGAAATTGCGGAAGACATGTTTGGAGTTGGTATCTGTCTGATATGATTTAGACAATTTATGGATGTGTGATCAAAGGATCTTATGAAAGGATTTCATGTCTCTAGTTCAGTGGTTCCTTTTTTGACTTAGGGCCACTTTTATTTAGATGGAGGACATGATGGGCCTCAAGATTAAAACTAATTATTTTAAATTTTAACACATTTTTATTTATGAATAGAATCAAATTACACATGGATAAATTCTGGTTTAATCATTTTTGATTAGTAATATTTATTTATAGTTAATCACTGAAATACTGTAATAGTCATTAATGCAATTTGATTTTTGATTTTTTGCTGAATAATGCTAGCCAGTTTTTCAATGTCCAGTTGAAGATTAATTGTAGCCAGAATCACAATTAGTTCATTCAAATTGGAATCACGGAACCGTGAACGGTTTTTACTTTTAATCAATTTAATTGCAGAAAATGACCGTTCACTTCTGTATATGTTACCAAACCGACAAACATAATGCTTTATATTCACGACATTTTAAGTTTGTATTTTCTTCAAACTTTCGTTTGTTCTTATTTTTTGATTCCTCGCTCATCTCATAAATATTTGATTTTTGAAATAGAAATGTGATAATTCAAAACCAATTATAAATTAATTTTAAGACCACAGGAAATGAAAGTAAATAAATGTGATATCCACTAAAGGTGAATCTATAGTAGGCTAAGCAGCTAATCTTATTTTTCTTTTAACTATTTACTTTGCCATACATGTGTCTCAGAATTTTGGAGAAATTTGACACCTGGAATTTGGAGAATATGACACCTGGAAAAGAATGTTGCTGGATGAGGATATCAACTTTATACATCTGGACAGACTACCAATTCAAATATATTGAGTCTTGTCAGAATTCAACCATAAGATGGTATGAAGATATTCAAGTAGCTAAGGTCTCTGATGCACGCTCAATCGGATCAACCATGGCAGCTGCTGGGTCATCTTCAGCATGCTGTCTTTTTTGGATGTTTCTACCCAGATCAGCAGTTTAAAGGATATAAAGATGAGGCAGATTAAAGAGTGTAGGGGACTAGACGAAATATGTGTGAGCAAGCTCAAAGAAAAGAACGGATCTGTGTATGCTGAAGTCCTGAGATATACCAAAGGAGGTCTCACGACACACACTGCAGAAGAATAATAGGGTGATCTGCAGTGTCAAAAGCAAGAATCGTCACAGAGGTGACATTTGAGGGGCCTCAAATGTCACAGAGTCAGAGGTCTCAAATGCATTTGTACTTACTCTTAGACTATCTGTATCTCTATGGTCAGAATTCTTCTGGTCATATGTCAATGCATCTTTCTTAATTAAAACATAAATGATTTATGATGCAGGAAACACACAGCATTCAGATACTGAATGAAGGGGAGGAACCAGTCAACTTCTTCTGGATTGGCATTGGAGGAAAAAAGAAGTATGATGAGGTGAGACATGTTTTCACACTGAATCATTTTCATACATAGAATTGGCTTCCATGATATTATGCCTACCTATCTTTATCTATGTTATACAAAGGCAAAAATGAATCAGCACAGTTGTGAAGGCACTGCAGATTCGTACACATGAGGCGCTTTATAATTTGACAAATAATAATAAACGAAGACTGGGTTGATGTGTACTGTTTGTCATTGGTTTTTGCAGCATGCTGAATACATGCGCTATGTTCGACTCTTTCGTTGTTCAAACGAGAAAGGATATTTCATGGTTTCAGAGAAATGCTCTGACTTCTGTCAGGTATTCATTTATTCACTAGATTCATTCATCTGTTTATTTGACAAGTTATTACATTGAACTTAATTTTATGTCTTCCTTATTTGAATAAATAATCAGCATGCCTGTTGACTTTTTCACATTCACAAGCTCTCATTTTGCATTTATAGATGAATACCCTTGGAAGTGAAAGCCCCTGAAAGTGAAAGCCCGGAAGGCTTCTCTTTTTGACACTTAACTGACAAGAGACTGCTTTGGTGTAGTTGTCTTCATATGGTTCAAACCTCACTATTTCTCCTTGGCTTTCAAGGATTTAGAAGAATCTAAGTGCATCTTCTGCATGCCTCAGATTCACATTTCAGCATGACCTTGCGTGCATTACAAATTGAATGAATAAATAATGAATGATATACAGTTGCAATGTATAGTAATCTTTTCTAGTTAGACTTGTTGCTTTGCAGATTGAATTGTTTGATTGTTTTATATAGGATGACCTTGCTGATGATGACGTCATGATACTTGACAATGGTGAACAAGTATATCTCTGGATAGGAAAGAGAACTAGTGACGTAGAAATTAAGCTGTCGTTTAAAAGTGCACAGGTAAAAAGTACCACATCATATGCACTATTAAACTAGTTACTATTTGGCTAGGTTTTAGCTGCAAACTGAATCGCGTTTTGCTCATTCAGATCCGTTCCAACTCATGCTGTCCATTCAATTGTTTAATTCGTTACTGTTCGTTTCCCATAAGGTCCAGAGAGCTCAAGTACAAATCAGGTTCATATTTCTAAATGGAGGGATATAATATGCTGGTTCCCTGCAATCAATATCTGCTTCAGAAGAGTGAATGATGACTCATCTGATTGGTGAAAGTATACCTTGCATAATCTGTTTAGTCTCTTACAATCTGAAGGACCGTGGCAAGACATTTTGTTGTGATGCTACTCTACTGGCATTACTTACATGTGCATTTGCAACAAGTTCGACATTATTAACTCTGTAGAATAGGGATGAACTGAAACTCAGCCGAGTACTTGACCATACTTGGACTTGGGACGAACAATGGGTACTAGTTGTAAAAAAACTTGGCATTCTGGTTTTCTAGTTTGAAAACGAAAATCAGATTTTTTTATTTACAAACAATGCGATTTCTTAATCACATTTTATTTTTTTTATCATTTTATCACTTTCCTAGGGAAAACATAAAAAGCTTTAAAAAAATCATGCATTTATTTAAAGTTTAATGTTTAATTTTAATCCAATATGGCAGATATATTGTTTTACGTGCCCAAGCGTTCCATGCAGTGTATTTGTAAATCGTCAATAGGTAACCGAAGTCATGAAAATTGCACAATTTTCAAGAAAATCACAGAAATCAAGAAAATGGGACTTTTTTAATATTCAAAACTTGGACTTGGTATGCACACTCATGAAACTTGGTACTCGGCAGGAAATTGACAATTGGTTCATCCCTACTGTCTGTCTAATTATACTAAGTTGACAATAATAATAATGACAATTTACGTGGTTCCACGGGCTTACCGCTACAAGGGCACCTTACAAACAACTAACATGCAGGATTAGCTTTAGCAATCAAATGAGTTTTGAGCTTAGATCGAACGAGTCTACTGATGGCTAGCGGAGAGCTGCTCCAGCATGTAGGATTGGTGACCAAGAAAAGATCGCCTAGCGTATCCTAATCCTCTGTACACAGAATTCAGTCTGCTTGAGTGATGTAAGTGGGAGCCCAGGTGCAGAGGAATAAGTTGCCCATTGGACTATCTGATGTTTGAGAAAGATTGTTGCTCAGTCTGAAGCAGGTCTTGGTGGAATCAGGCAAATGATGTTATGTGGGCACCAATTACCTGGCCTAGAATCCTATTAGCCATATCTGAATGATCCATCTGGTTGGGCTGATCTTTTGGATGTTAACCCTATTGGTTGATGCCTGGTGCTCAAAAGGAAGGGCTCAGTGGAAGACCGGTCTGTCTTTAGGATGAGACCTCTGGCTGAATTACCAATCTCATACACAACTGAGAACAAACTGAACTGGGTAAATTCGTAAGGTGAATTAAAGGCTATGATGGGTCAGCAAGGATAATGTTGCAATAGTCCAGGCACTTTGTGAAGAGTCAACGAGTGATGGTCGTGGCAGCAGCATGCAATAAATTCCACCAAACAACACTGATCTGGTGCATTTGATAAAAGCAAGGCCTACAGTGGAAGTTCGCTTGGCCACCATCATTAGATCTTCATCCAGGGCATGCCAATATGCATGATGTACTGCAGTTTGCAGTATGGAAATGTTGCTGATATTGTTGATCTTTCCAGTTGTTTGCATGACCAGATGAACTGTGTTTTTAGCAAATTCAGACTCTACCAATTCAAGACATACTGCTCACAATTGCTTGATACGCTATAAAGTGCTCTGATAGATGATATAATCTGTGCAACTGAACATCATCTGCACATCACAGGGTTCTGATGATTTGGTTCAGGGCAGCTGTGTACAGGATGTATAGAAGTGTCCCAAGAACGTAGTCCTGGCAGACACAGAGTGCTCATATTGATTGTTGTATGTGTCTTTTGAACAAACCTAGCCAGTCTGGGGCTGATTCATTGTGAGATCAACCAGATGTTATTATGATCCACCTGATTGAACACTACACTGAACCTTACAGTGCTACTGACAGACATTCTGTCTGTCTGTCAGTAGCACTGTAAAGTCATTAACTTGCCACTGTAGAACCAATTGTATTTGTTTTAAAATTGACCCTTGCAAAGGCCAAACTGCATCTTTGGTACGAGGTTGCATAATTCTATGTTCAGGCAACAGCTACCATTCTACTCGCCACTTTAGTCATATACAAGATGGGTTCGTTCTGAATAACATCTGATTTGAAACTGTTAACATGGCTCCACTCTGAGCTTGTGAATCGCAACCTTAGAGTGGTGCCATGTTAACGGTTTCTAATTAGGTTTTAACACCATCTCCCACTTGACAGATGAGACATGCTGATGTCCGATTGATTGAATTCTTGTCTTGCAACAGAAAGTGTCTTGTAACATTTTCTTTCTTCAACAGGTTTACATTCAACATCTGCGCAACAAGCAGCCAGACAGACCACGCAAACTAGTGCTCGCTCTCAAGTACAAGGAAACACTAAACTTCATAAAATGCTTTCATGGATGGGGAAAATACCGTGAAACGCCACAGTAATTATGTGAAATGTGAACTTTTAATAATTTACTCTTAGCATGTGCTATAGTGCATGAGCAGAATAATGGAAAACTTTGTTACTTGTAGTAAAATAGCTTAACTGAGCCAGATTTAAATAAACAAATTGTTTCAAGAAAATGCCATAGGCTTTTCCCAGGTGTTGTTTGATGAGCTGTAGAGACATTTGAAATCCAGACAGTGTTCATTAACTTTGGAGCTTATTGATAAACATCTAGTGCTCATAATAGGAACAGACTTCAACCTGATTAGTAGACTCTGTATCTTATTGGCGTAAACATGATATTTATAATTTGTTATTTAAAATTATAATAGCTGATAATCTTACCAACGTTTGCTTTTATTTCCTGTATTTCCACTGCTATTAATACTTTTAAAGACAAGAGTGCTCCTGCTCTTCATTAAAGTGAGCCTAGGGAAGTAACTGTGTAGAAGATGATGGGTAGAGAAGTACTTGTAACTATAGATACAAGATTATCACTATTATTAAATATCAATTAAATTTGTAAAGCATACAAGGTCACACTGAAATGGGAATCAGAGGTCAGCCACCAGGTGAGATGCACTTTGATTTCGAAATCCTTGAAAGCCAGGAGAAGTTATAAGTTTTGAGTCGCTTTTTGAAGGATAGAAAGAAGTGAAGAAAGATGCTTTGAATGTGATGTAGATTGTGTTAAAGTTCAAAATTGAATATTTCAATGAATAACTTGTTTCAGCTGATATAATAATAATAATAACGATTTATAAAGCGCTGTAAACACGGCCATATCACTGCAAGGGCGCCTAACAATCCTATAGGAAGTCGGCAGGAAGAATAAGCCTTAGAGAAAACGACTTCAATTTCGTTTTGAAGGAATCCACTGAATCTGCCGTCCTTATAGCAGATGCATGGAAGACTATTCCAACACCGCGGACCAGCAGCCGAGAAAGAGCGGTCACCGAAACAAGTCCTCATCCTCTGCACGCGGAGATCAGTCCTCTCGGACAAACGGAGTCGTAAACCAGACGCTGAGGATTCGGTTACGTCACAGAGACCACACAGGTACTCGGGAGCTGATCCATGGATGGATCTGTAAACAAGCAAGCATAACTTGAAATCGATGCGATACGGAACAGGGAGCCAGCGCAGAAAGTCACGTAGGAGCGGCGTAACGTGGTCATATTTCTGACTGTTGCAGATAAGCCTTGCAGCTGCATTTAGCACCGCATTTAGTCCATCAAGAAGACACGCAGGCGCGCCAGCAAGAAGACTGTTGCTGCGGTCCACATGCCATATGACAAAAGCAGTGACCGCTGTCCTCGCGGCCTTGAAAGACAACGACTGCATGCGCCTCCTGATGAGACAAAGCTGATGGAAACAATAGTCAACCCTCGATGCTGCGTGGAGCCTTATAGACAAATTCGACTCCAAGACGACGCCTAGGTCACGCACCGAGGTCGAAGGCGTTGCCAAGACCCGCAGACGGTCAGCGGGCTGACGTCGAGATGATGACATCGCCTGCTGGTGGCACACCATAAGAAGTCAGTCTTCTCGGGGTTTAGCCATAATCTGTTAGATCGCATCCATTCCTTGATTTGCTCAACACCCTGCTCCATGCAGTGACGCAGATGATCTGACGCTGATGGAGGCCCTGACATATAGAGCTGCGTGTCATTGGCGTACAAATGTGATGACAGGCCGAGAGACGCAGCAATCTTGCCCACATCAGCAGTATATAGCAATGGTCCTAAAACGGAGCTTTGTGGGACACTGCAGCTGAGTGGGGGAACGGAGGGAAAAAACCATCAAAAAGCACGGTTTGGTGGTGACTGCAGAGGTAGGAGCGGAACTATTCCAGCGCAACCGAACAGATGCCATACGTTCTGGACAAGCGCTCGATCATGGTCAACTGTATCGAATGCCGCCAAGAGATCGAGCAGGCCAAAAAGAGCATGGTTGCCGGCGTCAGTCACCTCGATGATGTCACTGACGACCTTCACGAGGGCGGTCTCGGTCGAGTGGCCGCTCAGGTAGGCCGATTGATGAATCGGAAGGAGACCAGCCAATGCCAGGTAGTCAGTTGAACGCTGGCCAAGAAGCTTCGATAAGACCGATAAGTTGGAAATCAGTCGATAACTTGATAGTTTGCAAAGAGGGAGCGTCGACTTCTTGAGGCGAGGGGTGACATAGGCATCCTTGTAGCACGTCGGAAATTCACCAACAGCTAGCGAAGTGTTGAAGACTGACGTGATGTATGGGGAGAGTAGATCGACGCATGACTTGAGCAGCCACGTTGGCTGCTCAAGTCATGGAATATTTGTCCTGATGATCATGATCCTTTATTGAATATTTGTCGGCGGCATTGTCAACCATGTGGCATATGGTGGCTGGCGTGATGGGACAAGGATGAGAAACGGTTTGCGGAGAAAATGTCACGAAACTCAGGAGGTGGTGCGCCGTCAGTGGCGGACCTGATGTCGGATACCCTCTGATCAAAGAAGGTGGAGAAGGCTTTGGCAGAGAGACCAGTGGCCAAGCCCAGGGCATCTACACCTCTCTTCCTAGTCGGTCATTTATTGCGTGCCAGAGGGCAGCTGGATCACGACAAGCGTCAATATGGCAGTTCCAGTAGCGACTTCTTTGCGGGCGGGTCAATCGGCGCAACAACCCAGCCGCTTCCTTCCAATGTTGAACATGTTGAACTTGTTTCAGCTGATATGCTGAATATGTTTATTGCTAGATGTTGCCCTTCCTAAGATGTAAACGGTGGTAAGCTAAGTGTATGGAGAAAAGTTTGCTTTTGTGGATGTGTGAGGGTGCGGCGTAGGTTTTTGCCCCGGGAGACATTTAAGACGGCATGAACGGGTTCCAAAACCCCTCACTGCGTGTATCAAGTGTTCCCTGAGCCAACAATGTAAGTTTGGAGTGAATTGCTCTAAAACTGTGGAAATCCGTCGACTGCCAAGGAGACTCAGACAGACAGACAGAATCTTGTTCTTATATAATGTATCGCCTATTATGATTATTGTTATTATTAACGTCTTCTCAGCCGGTTATTATTTTTATTATCGATCACTTATTATTGGCCTAATATTGTTAACTATGGTATTTATTATAAAGCAGTGATATGCTAATTCATGAATCCCTTCGAAAATGCAAGTTGAGGCCTTCCATTAAAAAACATGTACAAAGAATGGCTCACAATCGGAGTGCGTTCTGCTCAGTGCAGATAAGACGTCCACGTTTGCGTTTGGTAGATGCATTTTTTTTGTTCTGGCTGCTGTTCCTTTCAACGCCAACATCAACTTCAGTCAGGCCTTAGAGTCCCCTAATTGTTGGCTTGTCTAGGCTTAACAGGGTGCTTTATAAACTGATAGACCAGTGAGGAAAGGCAGTCATTAATTTATCCCTGGGTGATGGAGGATTCGGGATCCCACAACAAACACAGCTCTGTGTTTTGGCCAGAAGCCCAGAGCCCTGCACAGAAGACAGAACGACAAATATTTTACAGGATTACTGTGATTAATTTAAGTCCTGATGGGACCTAGTGCGTGTGCAGTATAGATCTCGTACGAAGTATTTACAAAATACAATAAAGCGCTTTGACAAGACAAGTTTTGCACAAAAGCGCTGTGCTGCATTCTTAGTCATAGATCAGGGAGAATAGGTAGGTCTTCAGTTTTGTCTTGAAAAGAGCAACGGTTATGGCTTGACGAACTGAAATTGGGAGACTATTCCATTCTGTGGGTCCTGCGACTGAGAATGCACGGTTCCCAAACTTCTTGTTAGTGCGAGGTATGGTAAAGTCTCCACGCATAGATGAATGGAGTCCTCTTGAGGTAGAGGCAGCGCATGACACAACCATAGACGTCATGTACGAGGTGGAAGTTCCGTTATGAATGTGGTACATGAGAAGGGAAGTCTTGAAGGCAATACGGGCATGGATGGGGAGCCAGTGTAGCTGTTGCAGGGATGGTGTGATGGGGTCACGAGGAGTAAGACCTTTTATTAATCGGGCATCAGAGTGTAGGACTGATGATAGGGGCTGTAGTGTTGATGCAGGAAGTCCAGAGAGGATGGAGTTGCAGTAGTCCAGACGATAAATGATCAGAGCTTGGAAGCAGTTTTCACTCAAGCAGCATTTCACATGTCGAATCCGATGCAAGTGGAAAAAGCACGCTCTAGCGATGGTGGATATGTGTTGGGTCATGTTCAGCTTACTATCCAGAAAAACACAGGTCGCGGGCTGCATCGGAGGGTGTGATGGCGCATCTTGCATCAATTTTTAGATTTTTGATTGTATCGTCCGCAATCATGCTGTTTTGTCGTTCGAACCAGATGAGTTCAGTCTTGGAGGCATTCAATTTCAGGCGCATGGATGCGCACCAGGATTGAATATCCCGGACGCATGATGTGATTTTAACTTTGATGTTGTCACTTTCTTTGCGGATACAAATTATTTCTTTGTACATATATCTCTAAATGTGGGGGCCCCAGATTAATGCTAGGCAAAGGGCGCAATTATAGCTCGGTACGGCCCTGCTAATTCTTATGAATAACTTCATTCTATATTCTAGACAGCATTAGTGTGGCACAGTGGCTGATCGGCTAGAGCGGTCAGCCCGTAACGTTCAGTGTGTGCTGACTGCTGAGCACGCGGGTTCGAGCCTCGTCCGGGGCGTCAGTGACTGTGTTACGACCTTGAGCAAGTCTTTTGCGCACCATTGCTCTGCAGTACAATTGCGTGTGTATGCACTTCTGAGCAAAAGATGTTGGAAGAAGGGCGGTATCAAATCTCGGTAATAATTAGTATATCTAGCACAGCCATTTTCGTCTAGGTTTCATTCTAGCAAAATAATGTATCAATTACTTTGTTAAAATCCACCTTAGCAATGAACTGTCTTACGATCGTAATCAAAGCTAAGCTGTACAACGTTCCTTTCCTCGTTTATTGTGGAGCGGAGGTAAGATTTAACGAGTTCGAGACGACCTCGAAGGATCGTCCTGCTCCAGTACTGCTTATTGGCAAAGCCAGAAAAATGTTATTCAATGTTGACAGGTTTGGGTAAATAGAAAACATAAATTATTTCATTGGCCATCAAAGCGTTCAGTTGGCCTACATATGCTGATGGTCACTGCCAATTGCTGAATGTCCTCTTCACTAGAACGTTCCTTGATGATACAAATTATTTCTTTGTACCAGAGGTGTAACAAGGTTTTGAAAAGTGGGGAGCACAAATTATCTGAACAAAAGTAATCTTAAAAAGCCATTGGATAGACATAAAAAAGAACCGATTTGAGGGTTCATGGGGGCACTGAGCATTAAAACTTGGGGGGCGCCCCCTTTGCCCCCGCTTGTTACACCTCTGCTTTGTACATATATCTGTAAATGATAGATATCATATTCATATTCTAGCACATTTTAGTTCCACTTTCGATTACATCAAATGTTCCAAATTTTTTCAAATTGACCTAAACGTTTTGGATCTAAACGACTAAACCCGGAAGTGTATTTTATTTGTGTTACTTATGACAGAATTAATTGACACCATATACGTTTCAATGATATTTTTCCGAGCATCAGATAACCTATCATCCCCATCAATTTCGTTGAGATCTTTTTCGTTTGCGTGCTCGCTGTTGCTTATAATTCGGTAGAAATGTCACATTTTCCAGCCAGCTCAGTAGTTTCTTTCTCGGTCTGTTCAAATTCTGATTCGAATTTATTCCACCAGCTAGTGTCATTTTCAAAAACCTGAATGAAATGACATAGGCCAAGCTGTTAACAAATCAGTAGGTGTATTACTTTTCTGTAAATAGGCATATATTGATAAATTGAAAGCCTTATGCTGAATTTTTTCCAAAATATTAAAAGAACTAAAAATTCGTAAGTCTCATTTTATCAAGAATTCTCATTGCCTCTGCAATCCGTGTAGTGGTACAATTTTTAATTTCACCATCAACAATTATTCTTTGTTAGGCAAAGACCAGTGCTGGTAAGTTATGCAGGACAGCGCATCAACTGCTGATTTTCTCGCGGCATATTTCTGGGCGCCCATCTGGTGTCAGTGAGTCGTTCTAGACTCAATGAAAAAGATGTACGTTTTTGCGTTGTTCTTCTTTTAGCATTGAAAGACTACGTAAACTGCCGGAAAAAATATATATCTAGAAATTTTACTAAAATTTCCAAAAGGCGCCACTTTTCTGCAAATGTTCTTAGAGGGAGCGGCCGCCCCATCTGCAGTGCTTTCTGCACCCCCTAGCTACGCTACTGATTATCTACCATCTTAATTTGGTATGATTGTTGATGCCCACAACAGCCCACAGATAAAAATTCAGCTGAAGTATATAGTCGTGGAGGATCTAGCTGTTCTGATTTTATAATAGAGCCAACTTATCGAGACCATGAGCCCTGGGTCTCTTGGTCCAACGCCCTGTTATAAACCTATCTGCCGTGTATAATAGTAAGGCAGTTATGACTTCTATCGCGCCTTAGCAGCAGCGAAGAGGTTCCTCTTCCGCTAAGAATCTCTGCCGCAGTATAAATTATGGTTGTCCATGTTTCAGCTGTTTCCGTTTCTGCGGGCTCGATAAAGACCACGACGTTAAAAATAACACACAAAACAACCAGAAAAGTGTCTGCATGTGTAAATAGGAAACTGAAGTTGCTCAGACAAAATAAATTAGTGGCAGTTGTTTTGATAAACATTTAGGATAGAAATCGAGTTGCAGGACAAGGCGATTTGAAGTTTTTTTTAACCACTTGTCAAGTGTCAACATCGGAGAGTGAGTGCAGCGCGGCGCAGCGCAAGTGTGAATTATACAAACATGCTAGAGTAGTTTCTATGCACGTGTCAGTATGTGGGTAATGTAGTATGTCTATATTTATAAACCGGGAAGATGTTTTTCTGCGAATTTTATCGTAAGCGCTGCTACCGTTTCGGATGGCCAGTTTAGATATTCTATTTGCAATCTCTCTCTGTTTCTGTCGGGTGTAGGTAAAATGCGAACTGCGAACCGGTAAAATACGAACCGTTTGCGAACTTGTTTTCGATTGGCTGCCAAAAGTCACGTGACCAGTTCGCGCCTATGGTTGCCATTTATATATTTATTTATGCGGCCAAATGTTTTCGGCGATTATCTGTAAACGATACTAGCTATGACCCTGAACCCTATCTATTAACTAAACTAATCCTAATCCTAACCGACCCTCTTGATGCCAACCCCGACCCTAACCGATCCTCACGATGCCTTGACATGATCTGTTCGCGCCTATGATTCGCATTTTTGTTCGCGTTTTTTACCGGTTCGCGGTTTGCATTTTACCAACACCCGTTTCTGTCATAGTATATCCGGGTCGCCGATCTTTACGTTCAGCCTCTCAACATATTTTCTTCGTACCTTTTGCTTGCGCAACCATGGCAGTCCAGGGCATTTGCTATTGTTTGCCAAGCAGCAATGGCCCCCAACCCTCTTTGGTCATTCACTCCTTTCCTAGGGTGCTTTCTGATGCATTTCATCGACACCTCAAGACTTCTTTTTGCTCGGGACTGAATCGGGAGCGCCTCTGAGTAGTCGTCTTGAAGGGGCGCTATATTGAATTCAGAGATAGATGATAGGATACTGACCAGTGGATGTCTCTGCCTGAAGCGCTCACGTATCCAAAAGCACTGACGCACAACAATTGAAAGTGATGCGGCACTTGTGCAGCGAGTGTTGCACAAGTGACGCAGGCAGTTACGTAGACCATGACAATGTTTGATAGCATGCCTCAGAGCCGTTACCTATCAGTGAGACTTAATATAGCGCCCCATCTAGATATCTACTTAGAGGCGCTCCTGGTCTGCTACCGCTAAAGAGAGCAGCTTTCAGATGAGGAGCTTTTGTACAGGAGCCAAAGAAGCTCTTGGAGCAAATCACCATTCCAGGTGGTTGGCTCTTGGAGCCGTTACAAGTATCATTCTCTATCTTCCACATAATATGGAACGTAGTTGCAAGCAAATTGTTATAGGCTGATCTTTGTTTATCAGTATAAGATTATTAATACAGACCGGGGCTGTAGCAACAAAGAACATGGGCCCCTCCTAACATAATGTTCGGGGTCCCTCACAATGCAGAAACCGAAATGCGGCATTATTTTATACAATATACATGGTTCATAATCGTAATTTCAACAATTTTACAGCAAAAGCAAAGTTGCGGAAATCATGCAGCTTATTCAAAACAAAATCAAAAAATTTAGAGAGTCATGCAGGCATATAGAATAGATCGGATATTTGTCTTAATGCTGAGGGGTTTGTTCCAAAGGCGGGACAGCAGTGGCTAAGGAGCAATTTTCAATTTAAGTGATGAAGTGACGAAAGGGCAGAGTAGTGTGAGGATGGAAGGGGAACGAATTGAATGATGTGGTTGAATCGTGAACAGTTGACGGAGATATGCGGGCTGTGAGGATTGGAGTGTGTTGTAGGTAAGTGATATGACTGTATATTCAATTCGTTCAGGTATTTTGATATTTTGAGCCAGTGGAATGATTTCAGGGCAGGAGTGATTTGGTGGTGCTTTGGGGTTTTGGTGACAGCAGCACAGGCGAGGGCATTCTGAACGGCTTGGAGACGGTTTACTTGGGTCATGTCTATATCGAAGAAAACCTAGCTCTTCACAAAGTGGTCAATCAATGCGTCATAGTTCAGATATCTGGCAATCTTGTTTTCATTTGAGATGACTGCTTGCGCAGAAAATCTGTCATAGTTGAGTGTAGGATATTCTTTATCAGTTTCATTCTTCTGAAGCTAATTTTGGCACCAGTCCTGTTAGTAAAAGTTAAACCTTACATTTTTTGCCTCATTTGGGGCCTCCTTCCTTGCAGGGCCCCCTCCAGTCGAAGGGTTTGGAGCAGGGGTGTAACAAGAGGGCCGGGGGGGATCCGGCCCTCCCAGTTTTAGTGCTCAGTGCCCCCCATGTGCCCCCAAAATCGGTTCTTATGTTTATTTTTATGTTTATTTATGTTTTAAGGGCCAAAAATTTTTTTTGAACTTCCCCAATATTTCTTCAATTATACCCCCCCCCCACTTTTCAGAACCTTGTTACACCTCTGGTTTGGAGGGCGGTCGCTACGCCTCTGATGGAGACCATAATCAGATCATATTATGCAATGACCATATTCTGCTGCATGAGAATCATTTGCATATTGATCGTTTTTTATCATTCTTTTAGAGCTTTAACCTCAATTAGGCTATCACAGAGTGGTTTTTTGAGATAATTCCAGATGCTGTAAAATGCCAATATGCATTATTACAGTAATTCAGAGTAGTAAGAATTGGTCAGTGATCTGCTGCAGTTTGACACCCATACTTTGCACAGATAGACTGATTTGGTGAAGATTTTAATGAATTATTTTATAACTAGCTGTTAATTCGTGAAAAATCAATGGCTGTACTTAACCCGTGAAAAATCACTGTCTGTACCTAACCCATGAAAAATGACAGGTCACTACAGAGTTTGCTGACTCTGGCGACCCAAACCTACTTGGCACTCTTTTCCAGTTTCATTCATTAAGCTTCCATTTTATTTTAATAACTGTAAATATACTTACATTACACGATGTATAACTCATACACGCCAATAAAACTTTTTAGACGTCTTTTTAGCGCCAGTCGCAAATTTAACCTTATTTACATACGACGGACACAGCAACAAGGTATTATCAATGCCCGGTGAACGTTATTTACATACAATGGACACAACAGCACTGGATGCCGTAAGATTTGCGTAAACGCCTGGTGAATAAGTGAAATGTTAAACTATGACACACACAGTTCACAGCGGTAATTATTATTGTTGACTATTTAGGTGGCACTTCTGATAATGTTGTTGTGGCACAGTGGCCGATCGGTTAAAGCTGTCAGCCCATAGCGTTTGGTGTGCGCTGAGCGCGCGGGTTCGAGCCTCGTCCAGGGCGTCTCTGTGTAGGGACCGTGAGCAAGTCCTTTGCGCACCATTGCTCTGCAGTACAACTGCAATTGCGCCGTCGAGGCATGTGTGTGCACTTCTGAGCAAAAAGATATTGGAAGAAGGGTGGTATCAAATTTCGGAAAATGAATGAATGACTGTAAGCAGTGGAATTATCTGGGCTTCTCTTATGTTATTCTTGTTAATGAGTTGATGGGGAATTGAAAGATTCTTTCAGAGCTGCTGATGTTCCACTTATGCATGCACAATAGCCACATCAATTGTTCACTCAAAACTAGATTATTGCAATTCTCTCTTTCTTAACATTGATTTCTATCAAATAAGATGCCTTCAAACAATTCAGAATGCTCTTGCCCGCGCAGTCACTAAAGCTCCAAAACACCATCATATAACCCCTGTCCTCAACTCACTTCATTGGCTTGAAGTCCCTCAACGCATCCACTACAAAATTGTATCTATCACTTCAAACCTCTCAACCCTCTTACATTCGTCAACTCCTTACAATCCAATCGTCATATCTTTCTCTATCTCGACCTCCAGTCTCATCATCTCTGAAATTCTGCAACTGCTCGTTGGTCTATGGAACGGACTCCCAAAGAACTTCGCCAGTTTGCTCATCACCACATTCCACCTGCAAATATAACGTCTCCTCCGCTTTCACTATCCTCTGCTACTTTCCATTCACAACTTATAACCAAACTCTTCAAGGTGTCCTATCCAGATTCTACTCTTGCGCCATCACATGACCACCTTCATCACCGACTAGCACCATAGCACCATGCTGTCTCCTCTGCTTGACCCCCGGATTTCGAATTGTCTGGCATCGGAAATAAACGCAAGACTTGGCAAGTGTGGACTTGATTTGGCATGGCACCGGTGAATAAACTGGTTCCTCTGACGTGGCTTTTGTGGGAGCTGAGAAATTTTTAAGGATTTACATTACATTACATTAATGTCTCCTCTGCTTTCGATATGGTCGACCACAATATGTCGATATAGTGTTTGCAGCTATCTTATTGTATGTTGTTACTAGGCCTCTTCTTCTTTGGTACTCAGATGGTTTATCTTGGTGAATCTGGGATGCTTTGGGGTTGAGTTTAATGTGCCACAAGGATCGATGCTCGATCCCATAAGATCGGTGCTCAATCCCACAAGATCGGGGTGCAATTGTCCGGGGCACTTTTGACGGGCCTTGATGCCGATCATGTTCAAAGCCTTTGTTCGTCGTTCTCCCTCTGAGCATCTTGCTCTTGTGGAATCTGTTGACTCGCTTCCTCTCATCTGTATCTCTGCTTGTGAGCTCTGTCATGACTCCTCAAAGACCCAATTGATCTGGTGTAGTACAAGACAGCAGCTCCTTATACTTGATTTTCTATTACTTTCTACTAAGTACCCTGTGTTTACTTTCTCATCTAGTGTCTGGGATTTGGGCATCATTCTGGACAGCAGTTTTGAATTCTCTGAACATCTGAACCAAATGCGCTGTTATTATTATTATTGTTGTTTGAGATGTCACATGCTATCAAAAGATCTGTTTCCTCTTCTATTTTCACAAGTCATTTTATCTCCTGATGTATCGATTGCTTTAAGTTGTTACTAGCTGGTGTTTCCATAGTATGACTCGGCAGCCTTCTTCGCTTGTCTCACATTTCAACTTATGTGACTGATGAACTGTATCAATTGGTTTCCCGTTGCTTTACAAATACGGTACAAGATCTTACTCTTGGTTTCCAGAACACAGTCATCAGATACCTAAGTACCTTTTGTGATCTGATGCACCCTTGCTGTTTCTTTGCTTCCTGTCCGTCTTGATCTCTTAGTTTCTGGGGGGGAGGGGGCAAGGACTGCTGTGGCCAGACATTGTTCCTTTGCTTTGTGGTCCTTCTTCCTCTTGGAATGACCTCTTTCTTGACACTCACAGATTATGACTGGGGTATCTCCCTCGCCTGCAGACGTTTTATCCTCTTGGAGGTGTCATGGTGCAGAGAGTGCTTTTACTGTCAGAGGTGCTTTACAAATGTTCAAATATAATACGAGTTTACCAGTACAGTTTATTTGAAAGTTTTTGAGTATTTGTTTATGCATTGTTAATTTCAGAGAGGGCAATGTCTGGAAAGCAGTCTGAAAAAGAGGAGAGTAAGCTTGACAAATTCATGCAGCTTTTTGGTATAAAAGGTACAAAGTTGGGAAGTGGAGCAGCTAAGCAGAATCTTCAGGAGTTTATCCTAACTCCTGACCTTGTGAAGGTTTGTTTGAATCAATTGTCTTTTCTTGTTAATTCAATAGGAGGGTTGGGCGTGAATGGGGGGGGGGGCAATCTTCCAAGAAATGGAAACCAGAGCAGCAGAATATGAATGAGTTGAGTTGGCCAATTAGACTGTCAACTCTGAATGTATATTCTAATCTTTTAGCCATTAATTATTAAACATGGGACACATGGTTTAAGGAAATGTAATCGGGTTGGGTGGTGCATGGGACACATGGTTTAAGGAAATGTAATCGGGTTGGGTGGTGCATGGGACACATGGTTTAAGGAAATGTAATCGGGTTGGGTGGTGCATGGGACACATGGTTTGCTGAAGGCATGTAAAATTGTCAACTTTTATGTTATGTCTAAGTTTTTGCTGCAGGTGCACTGGTCTACAGTTTTGAAGTAACATTTACAAGATGTGCAAGATTACATGACTATTGGACATTAGTTTAATGGCTATTAAATCCCCTTGTATAAAGAGAATAAGTTAGGGCCAAATTAAACCTATGCACAATTACGGACAGTAAAAAGTGGAGAAACTTTGTGATAAACCTTATCGTCAGCCTGTTTGAGCTGTTTGCTCATGCATTATTAACACATGAGTCTCAGGGACTCTGTGAATACCAATGGATGCCGTATGTCAGCTATCGATAGGAATCCTTTGGTTGGTTACAACTGGGCTGTGGGCTGTGTGTGGATCAACCACTGCTGACTTCCTGTTTACTCTGCTTTGTTTTGCTGACAGATGTAATTTTGTTTTTGTAATATAGATTAACTCAGAGTAGGTCTCTTGAAGAGGTGCTATGTATATATATTCTCATATTGAATGAATGAGTAAGTAAGTATGGCTTACATGCAATGCCGCCATGCCACCCAACATCACGAGATAAATGCATGGACATTGTTAGCATGCATTGTTGAGAATGCTGCTGAAGCTTGCCACTGACTTTCAATTAAGAATGCTCGCAATGTGATACGGAGTTACGGACATTAGATCCTGACTGATCAATCTTGCGGAACAAGGCCCTGAGTACATCTGGATTCTCCAACTTCTGTATTTACTCATCCATAACTTCAAGTTGAGGAGTCGCCTTAGACGAGGGGCAAACCAATATCGCAAGATATGTCCATCAGATATTGCACAAAATGTGCAGCAATGTACCCATCGGATATAAAATAACAATGACAGATGGCATGACATGTTCAAGAAGGAAATTGTACAATGTTATGAAAAATTATATTATATAGAATAATTTTTTGCAAAATGTTGACAAACTATCTGATAGAATATATAGTATTTGCAAATATATCAACACCAGTTCTTATTGTTCACTTTAGCTGCAGAGCTGGATAGACCTGGACCGATATCACTTTTTGCGAATTATGCCGATACAGATTTTTGCCGATTATTCATTTGCCGATACCCGATTATTTAACCGATTATTTAGCCGATTATTTTGCCGATTCATTGTGTTTCCCAAGATGTCCGGTTCCAAAAGATAGACCTATGCTACTGCCTTCATAGGAGACGTATGCATGTAGTTGGGGACTAATCCTAGGCAGGCAATACAGATTAGACAAACTGCCCGAACTGTGCCAAGGGTAATTAAAGGCCAAGGAACAGCTGGCCTATTCACAGCCACCTTTAGTCTCAGCCTCCACAGTGTACATTCATCAGTTTCTCTGTTGAATTGGCCAGCCGTTCCTTGGCTGGAATTGGCCAGCCATTCCTTAGCCCATAAGCAGGCACTATGACTCACTCTGCACAAGACCTATGTTGACACATTTCCACGGTCTGTCCTAGCACAGTGGTTGGCCTCACCACTGGTCTGAAGAAGCCAGTGACTCGATGACATGATATGGGAACGGAATGAAATGCCGTCCTTCACAGACTCAGTGACGTTGCTGTCATCATTTTGCTTTAATAGACTGAAAATGATATTAATAAATAATAAAAATAATTTTTTAAATCGGCGCCGATTGTGCCAACCGATTAATCGGTACAGCTCTAGAGCTGTACCTATATCACTTTTTGCTAATTATGCCAATTATTCATTTGCCAATACCCGATTATTTAGCCAATTATTTCCTTGTGTTTCTCTTTAGCTGGATGCAGTTTCTTTCTATGCAAGATTAAGTTTTATGATGCATTTTGCAGCTC
The DNA here is from genome assembly GCA_959347315.1 of Bimastos eiseni. Lineage (NCBI taxonomy): Eukaryota > Metazoa > Annelida > Clitellata > Crassiclitellata > Lumbricidae > Bimastos > Bimastos eiseni. Next base: position 9,576,261 of record OY365814.1, read on the forward strand.
TGACTATGAGCTCACATCCAGCTACATGGATTATGCTTGACTTAATTTTTGTTGTAGATTCCTTATCTTGATGACTATGGCTGCCATAAATGTTATAATAGGAAAATGATCTGTGTCCACAGAGGTGTTTTCAATACACAGGTTACTCTGTTGCACCCTGCCATGTACATTGTCAGTAAAACTAACAAAACTCTGTCATATCTAGACTTTTCATTCAGGTTATCTGCTTTTGTTTAGTTGATCGAAATCATGTTATAATGTGTCTGTTGTGTAAAACCTATTCTTTCGTCGACTTCTTCAACAAAACTCAACATGTAGCATTGCAGCCCTCTAAACCTAGATGTAGACTTTAATTGAGAACTGCTTGTAATGTCAACTATTGTAGACAACAGTCTCAAAGGTGATTATTGTTTATGGAGTTAGACTTTCAAACTGTTTATTCTATTGAAAATGACATTGTGCATTCTATTTTTTTGCTTTTTTGCTTTGATATTGTAATGCATGGTCATTTTGTGTTAATGATGTTAATGATTGCATACTTGCTTATTTTTTAGGATATAGGTAGTTCAAGCCCTACAGTTCATCGTCTCAAGACTTTGAGAGACCTGTCTGAAATTGTACAGACTAAAGTTCTTGAAGAGGTTAGAATTCTGACATGGGTACTATTGGTTAGGCTTGAATTTATATGAGTTAAGCTGAGTTCAGTGAAGTGGCACTCTGCCATTAACATTGTGTACATACATAGAGACATATAGAACTAAATTACTATTAGTGTAATTGATAAGTCAATTGTGTTCAAATTGGAAAAACTATATGAAATAAAGTGAAGTTAGGTGACGCAGCAAATAACTTTATGTAGCTAAATTTGTTAGTGTTTGTTTGCTAATTAACTTCTGTTATGGTTTCCGTCTTTCAAATTGTATTGTTATGCACAATTTTGCACAGATTGCTGAGCAGTGGTGTGTTGCTGTGTATTAGAACCAAGGCTAGCAGGTGTTGGTTAAGGTTGATGTTCTTTGATTTCGATGCCTCAGTTTGGTTAAATCCTGCTCGATGACATTTCATCATAATTTCAACATGTGCTGAAATAACTGATGCCATGTCTCAACTGAATTATTAATGCGTTGTTCATATTGTCATTCAACTTCCTCAGGCTAATAAATGACGACATCTCAAATGCATAACTTAATAGTCTAAGCATTAGCGAGATGGGTTGCACATCTCAGCTGAACTCTACAACATGCTTCAAATTGTTTTCAGGTTTTCTTAAGGTTCTTTAATCAACTGACGTAGTTTATGGGCCAAGGAATGGCTGGCCAATTCAACAGAGAAACCGTTGAATGTACATTGTGGAGGCATGCCTAATGAATACATGCTAGCTGCCAATCGCCTGAGAGGCTGAGACTAAATGGGTGCCTGTGAATTGGCCAGTTGTTCCTTGGCCTTTAATTACCCTGGGCACAGTTCGACGGGGGAGGGGGCGGTGTGTCTAATCTATATTGCTTGCCTAAGATTATTCCATAACTACATGCATATGTCTCCTATGGACAAATGTTTGCTTGTATCACAACAATAGGCAGTAGCAGTAGGTAAATCTTTTGGAACCGGACATATTGGGAAACACAATGAAATAATCGGCTACATAATCGGGTATCGGCAAATAAATAATCGCCAATAATCGGTATCAGTACAGCGCTAAATTTGAGGATCAATTTGCCTTTTGTCCATCGGGTTCAACCACTGTAGCCCTCATTGCCTTGACCAGCAACCTACAAGAACTCCGTCATGAAAACCAACATGTCCATTTGATAGCCCTAGACTTTTCAAAAGCCTTTGACATGGTCGGACACGCATATCTCGCAGAGCGGTTGGCAGAGTTGTCCATTCCGGATAGTATATACAACTGGATCATTAACTTTCATTAACTTTAGCAATCGCAACCACAGAACCAAATACAATGGCGTCGTCTCGGCAATCATTCGTATTAATGTCAGCATTGTCCAGGGTTCTGGACTCAGCTCTTCACACTTCATTACGGCCATATCCAGATTAAAAACTGTCCACTGCAAATAGACTGGTCAAGTATGCTGACGACACATACCTGTTGACTCCTGGTTCCAACAAAGACACGATTGAGATTGAACTAAATCATGTGTCTGAGTGGGCTGCCAAATGCAACCTACGACTAAATATAAAAAAGACACAAGAGATGATTATACAACGTCCTCGGGGGCGGGAAGGTCGAGGAGAAGACCCATTGGAGACGTCAGGACTCCCAAGGGTCTAAAGTAAGGTTATCCTGGGGGTCACCATGACTGAAAATCTCCGTTTTGAACCTCATATAAATAGAATATGTTGTCAGGCAAGGCAATTATTTGCGTATAATGGTGTTGCATGGCCTCTCAGGACTATTGCTTTTTGACGTGGTGTGTTTGACTACAATGGTCCGCATGCTGTATGCGTCCCCGGCCTGGTGGGGGTACGTGGGGCAGCAGGAGCGTGCCCGAGTACAGTCAGTGATGAGCAGATTTATTCACCAACGCTATCTGCCAGATGATGTTTCTCTTTTCGAACATTTGATCCGGTTGGTCGATACGGATCTATTCAAAGCGATACTGGAGAACCCAGGTCACGTGCTGCACCGGTTCCTTCCTCCTATAAAGGCAACCTTCCACTCCCTACGTCCGCGCCCACTTGATCGTGAAATTCCACAGGCAGACGATCTAGAGCAAAAATTCTTTTTAATGAGAATGTTGTATTATTAAAATTAATGTATTGCTATTTAAAAGAAGATCTGCTAATCCCCACAACTGCATGTATGTTGCAGACAATCTAGAGTGGAAATTATTTTTCAATTGTTTAATTAGAATGCTGTACTTTAAAATGTTTTGTACACCAGAGTGCGGATAAGCAGTTGGTTCAATAAAGAATATACTTACTTACTTACTTACATATTTACTTACTATTATTTGCATTAATGGCTCTTAATTGTGCATGCTCACTGTTTTGTTCAGCTCTGTTAAATACTGTTGCACATGATTTTTGGAGATGTTTGATAAAACATTTTGTGTATTGAAGTTCATTTGTGTATTTAGAATGGTGTTGAAGTTGTCTGGGAATGCATTAAAGATCTGCTAAAGTTACAGACACTTGATGAGAGGCAGTCTGTCCTAAAGTTCCTAGTTTATCTTATCAGAGGACAGGTGATGATTTTACCTTTCGTGTAGTAGATAAAAATAGTTAATAGTTACCTTTGTTAATTGATTTCAAACTGACATACTGCAGTAGGATTGCAAGTATAGTGTGAATGGATAAAAATCCAGGTGTCATCTATTGAAGAATGATGTTGTGCATTAGAGCAGCCCTGTTATTAGAAGGATCGGAGTAATGGTGGCTAACCCAGCGATGCCCTACATAATGGAATCTTATGCCCCTTTTGAATTTAATATGTATTTTTCAGAAGTTATGGCCCTTAGATTAGGTGGTTTTTAAGAGATTCTGGAAGAGGGCTATCAAATAATTTAGGTATAATTGTGCATATATGTGTTACAAGTTTGTATGAAAATATTGTTTTTTTGTATATTAAATGTTGTAATAAAACGGCAAATAATTTTGCAAAAACACTTGTCAGCTTAGAAATGAATATTAGCGGTGATATAATACAATTCAATTACGCAAATTACTGCAAATACTAAGCTTCTCTATCTGCCTAATCTTGATATATTACAGAATATTGAATTCTAACTGGTTGCATTATTGTGTTATGAAATGTGCTATCAATGAAAATTGTTTCAGCCTTTTTTCATTAATACTTTATTTGTCTTTTTTGATAGTATGATCATCTGGGCATAATGAGAGCACATTTCTTTCAAGTAATCCGGCAGGATTTAACAGCCTTTGATGATTTGCGCTGCAGGTATGTACCTTCCAAAATGCTTTTGCTAGCTATGTGAATTGATATATCTTGTAGAGTTGAGCCATTTCTGTAGTTTACTATGTGTGGAGTTATACAAAACATTTATTTTAGACATATTATTGGAACATATTGTAAGTGTTCTATGGATATAGAGCACTAACGAAGTTGTTTATAGAATGCATTTTAGTAGATTGATTTTATGTAGTATTTTGTTTCGATTTTATATCTAATGATTTTAATAAGTTTTCAATTGTCGACACCTGCTGGCTTACATTGAAGGAACTCTCAACTTGCAATGATATTTCAGTTCTAAAAATAATTCCCAATTTTCATTCTAATTCAATTCCATGGGTCGAATTTCAATTCCAATTGTATTCCTATTCTTAAAATAATTCCAATTTCAGTTCTAATTCAAGTTCTTAAATAATTTCAGTTCTTATTAAAATTATGAAATAATTTCAGTGATTATTCAAGTTCTAAAATAATTTCAGTTCTAATTCAAGTTCTGAAATAATTTCAATTTTAATTCAAGTTCTGAATATGATTTCAGTTTTATTTCAAGCACTATATAATAATAATTCACTTTAAGTTTCAGCCTTGAATATATTTTTTTAATTAGGGCCTAATATCGATTCAGATAGCCTATCAAGATAACAGTGCAAAAACACAACAGCTGCTAGACAGTTCCAACTTGTTACACAACCTAAGACATTTCTTTTGGGACATTGCTAAATATAGGCATCTCAGTGCATCTGCTGAATATGTGCCATCAAATCGCTGATATTCTTGGCGGCAAGCGATGTCCCACAAACAACACTGATGACTGTCAAGTACAGTGCAGACGAAAATTTACCCTAATTAAAATCCCAAGCTTAAATATCTTTCTCCCCGTTAACTCACGTAATATACTCATTCTCACAGAAACTAAGAAACACAACGTCATCTCAACTTTGCTAAAGTAGACGACGGAAAGACCAGATGCTTTACAAAGATATTTTATGCATAGCTGAAGATTACTGAACTAGAAGACGCTAGCTCAGACATAGGCCTAACGATGAAATGTCTCGCTTATAGACAACATACCGCAAAAACATCATAGAACAATAATTTTTGTTCAGATCTAATTACTATTTCTGTTCCTATTTCCGTTCTCTGCAGCGTATTTCCGTTCTAATTCTATTCTCTTTGTCATAATAATTCCCAATTTTCATTCTTATTCTCGTTAATGGAAAATAATAATTTTGTGAGGTCTTAACAGGCACTCACTCTATTGTTAGGGTCTCAATACATGCATACCTACATATATAACAGATTTAAACAAACACACATACCCACATATACATTAGGGTTATAACTTTTTTACATCCTCACATTCCTGTATCATAGTTGGGTGAAATTTTGTCCAAAAACAAAAAAATGAACTGTCATTTCAATATTTTTTATAAAATGTCACCCCAAAATCAAGAAATCGATTTCTGTACCTGTAGGTGGAAAGTGTGTGCAAAACTGTGTGCTGTGCAATGTGTATTGTGTATTTTGTGTAATTGTTTGTTATGTTACATTGCATTTTCTTCCAAGTATGTTTAATAATACAATCCAAAGTAGAGCTAGCAGATGCTTTAATACCTGTGCTGTATACAATATATCAAGTTTCATTGATATAGCTCTTTGATTCATTCATATTCACTGTGTTTAGACTCAGTACCAAAGCTACTTCACCCAAGGTCATAAGACTTTAATGTTAATGACGAGGCCAATTCATCATACAGTTTTCGTCTCTTTGAGGGGTGAATCGTTTTCTTACTTGCAACTTGACCTGTTGAGTATCCCCTCAATTGTATTCAGCCAATACCCATTTACTTTTGTAATAACAACAAGTTTTCTCAGGGCATCATATATTTTTAATTCTCCCTACTCACATTCACCATATCGTGAAGCGTTGTTCATGTGGGAAATTCAATTTATTCTTCCATTATTTTATAACTTTGTTGGACATTTCTGCTATTTGTTCCTTTCTTCCTTTGATTTCTGCTACAAGGAACTGGTACTGTGCAAGAATCTGCATTTGGGTTGGCATTCTACCGATTGAGTTGATTTGCATTGATTTGCATGATTTATATATTGATACTTCAAATGGTCACAACTCTTCCTGATTTCCAGTTTGAGTCGTTCGCGTCGTTGGCTTTTATTTTTCTCGGCTTCACCTTACATGTACTTGGGATGAGAAGAGAGGTCATCTTTCTAGTCCTTCCTCTCGATGTTATTCTCGAAACACTATCTCCTTGCATTGACAAGTTCCATCATCCGTCCTTCAGGATCTTCTCCCCTGGGAGGGACTCACATATACCGGCGAGGGCTCAGTCGTCCACCACGAACTTTCTTGCCAACAGGGGTACCACGAGAAGGTGGCGCGGTGGGCAGCAGAGGTTTTTTCCATCACTTGCCCTTCCTTCATTGAACTTCATTGGAATTTAAATAAATTGTGTTTGTCTGGTGCTTTATTGGCATTTGTTGCTCATTTCTTTCATAGGTTAGAACTGCTTCAAGCTCTAAGTTCTAATGGAAAAGAGCTGGAATATTTTGAAGAAGAAATGGGTTTGTTATGATCTTTTGTGTTTTGAGAGCTACATGTAGGTGATGTTCTGTGATAATATAAGTTGACCACAATTAACATTTTGGCATGCATGTCGTTAATGTAATGTTTTTTTACCTAAGAGGCTTTGTGAATGGGTTATTACTTAATTTATTTTAGGGCATAACCGGAAATCGCCTCAGACATTCGCCTCGGTCGAATATTGGACTATTCGGAAGTATTTGCCTCGGCAAATATTACACACGCAAATAGCTAAAAATAACTTTTTGGGAAAAAATTATTTTTTTGGATAAAATAGTATTTTTTCGTCAAATAAGTTTAGGACAAACAGACTTATAAGTTACTGATTAATTAAACAAGAACTTAACATTCCATTGAATTTTCTGTAAAATAATTACGTAAATTTATATATTTTAATTTCTTTTGGTTGTATTCCCTAGGTGGTAACCAGATCAGTAATTTTTCCCACTTGGATTGGCTTCACCCACTTTCCGGTAAACATTAGAGAGTAAAGACATCGTTGATAGGTTCATATTTCAAATTTTATAACGAGGTTTTACATTTTTTCTCAAATAAGGCTAGAAAATAATAAATATATTGTTATAGCCTAGAGTGCAATGATATGCTATATGAAGGATATTGCTATAGACTCTGCATTGACCATAGATAGTTCTCCGTTTCTGTGCACGTGGCAGTTTAACTACGCTTTGCCCACGGATGGTACTCGCTGGTCAGATTTGCCGCTGCTATTCGGTTCGTTCCCGGATCCGGCAAATAGTTCATCCAAATACTCAGATTCGGTACTCGGTGGAAATTGTCTACTCGGTTATGCCCTAATTTTTTTAGTTATTCTGAAATTTGATATTGCCCTTTTCCCAACATTTTTACTCAGAAGTGCACACGCCTTGACGGGCGCAGTTGTACTGCAGAGCAATTGTGCGCAAAGGACTTGCTCAAGGTCCCTACAAAGTGACGCCTCGGATGAGGATGGGTTGAACCCACTCTCCCAACGCACACTAAACGTTACGAGCCGGCCGCTCTAATCAATTGGCCACCATGTTGTTGTGTTGATCATTGATCCTTTTTAGTGAAGTCTTTGTTGTTAGTTAAATTGTAGTCTGTTAATATACACACTTGCACTTCATTTTTATTTTCTGCCAAACCATATTAAGCTTAAACTTTCAACTGTTATTTTAGGTTACAAATTAATCCTCAAACTGTTGCAAAGCTAATTTATGTCCTATTTGAAATTCAATGTGTAAAGTGATGATTGTATTTGGTAATGAATTCAGTGAGGCTCATTCAGGCATTTTGTGGTTTGCATGCTGTCAATCGAGTGATCAGGGGTTAAAATCTCTACCAGGCTGCCATTATTTTAAAGATTTCTACTCCACATAGAAAACTCTGTTATATTATTATAGTTGTTAATATTATTATTGTAACTGTAATTTTATGTAGCACCACTTCAAAACTGTCTACTCAGGAACATTCCCAGCCCAACGTCTGTCGAATAATACGGTCTGGGCATTGTGAGCTAATTGGTGTGAGATGAAGTGTTGGTGGAAGCTCCCATTCCAGATTGTAAGGTCAGCCACAGAGAACGGCCAGCACTGTCTACTAAAAGTCCACGTGAAGGAGACAAGGAGCGGCACTGGGGAGCCAGGCCTTTGAGACAATGCCAGACCAGTGCAGAATCCCGGTAGGTATGCACTGCGGGTATGGAGGACATCTCTGATATACTCTAAAGCCTTCTTAATGTGGCCCAGTAGGTATCTCAACAGCAGCAGTTGCCTGCATCACCAAGCTGTAAACATGCACTTGAAGGTCATTGGATGAGAATTGATGAAGGACCTTGCCAGAGAAGCCATTGTAAAAGAATGTTTCTGCAAGAAAGAGGTGATCCAGTCAAGAGCCTGGCCAGAGAGGCTAAAGGTAACAGAGTAGCATTGCAAGAGGATGTCGTGATCAACTGTGTCGAATGCAGCACATCAGGCTCGGAAATAATAAGTACGCTGACCTTACATTGTTGATGAGGAGATGAGATAGAGAGGACTGGCCACAGCTCTCATATGCCGAGGCTGTGAAATAAAGTCAGTAACACTTCATACCCATGGATGCCTCAGGACTATCTTGAGGGACTGATCTTCTCTGTCTGAGGAGGTGATTTGCATATCCAGTTTGTAAAGCGTCTGCGATTCGTTGGAATCAACATCACTATCATCCCCAATGTCGCCGTCAAATTCACTATTATCGCTCTTTTCTCGCATACTTTGGTATACTTCTTTGCTGCCATGTAAGAAACTTAAACTTAAGTTTATCTCAGAAACAGCAACAGTTATTGCAAGAGAATGTAGAAAGTTACTGTGAATGCGTGATAAATGCTTACTTTGCACTATCAACAACTTACAAATAAGGCAAAAAGGTAGCCAATAGAAGCTTATGCATATAAGAAAGTGCAATGCTGATTTTCATGTGCCTGGACCATAATATAAATGATAGCCAGCGCCTGCAGTGCCACACTAAACACAGAGGTACATATATACATGACAAATGTTTCTGCACCTCATCACAACGGCATACAATACACAGATAATTGATGACAAGTGCCGCTCGTCCATACCACAGCGAACAGGTTAATGCAGTAACAATTATTGGAGTGACGAGTGTGATGACAGTACTTCTGTGGAATTCATGAAGAGTACCTCCAAAAATTATGAGGATGAAATCTGTGATGTTAAACAGCTGCAGAATATGATAAACTTCTTTTATATCAACTGTAGCGATAAAGAAACATAGATCTGTTGTTTTCTTGTGATTGATGACTAGGTCTAGAGAGCATCTGAAGATTCTCAAGATTTGGGATATTAATGTTCTGTTATAATTGAAGTAATTTAGCAAATTGATCACCAAGTATTGCATTGAATTTGTCTAAAGCATTCTTTTTTTCTCTTAGGACTTCTGCTTCAGGATTTAATGAAAGATGTTACGAGTACAAAATTGAAGGCAGAATTTTACCTACTGCTTATCAACACAGTTAAATTCAATGCTGCTTATTTGGATGAAGGTGTTATTACTAGCTTTGTATTGTAAGTTTTTTGTTTCTTTTTGTTTGTTTTATCTACTAACAGTTTGGGTGAAGAAATGTGCTGAGTGATAATGACTGGAATATGTATTGTATTGTATTTATCGATTTATATAGCGCCTTTCACAGAAACACTAATCAGAGGTGCTCTCTGCACTGATCCATTATGATGCCAAGCGTAATTTCAAACAAATAGTTTCACAACAATTAGAAAAAATGAGTGCACAGTAAGCTGAAAGAGTGACCACTGATGTGTCCACGCAAAGCGTGGAACGAACCAACGGATCCCGTCGACAGCTGACATGACTTAGATGCTAGAAGTCTCTTGGTTAGGCTGCATCACAAGGGTAGAGCGACGACTGTCAACAGCAATTGCGGACATGGTAGGATGTCAACAAGTAGTCTCTCAATGGTGGAAGATGACGCACGCCCGAATATTTGTCGAGGCACAAGAACGACGTAGAAAAGGCATTTCGTCGTGTGTTCGTCATTTGATTGAATAGTCACCTGTGACTATCGGTAAAGGTCACTCCAACGAATGCATCAGCTGTCCTATCTGAAAGGTAAACACTCGGTTACGGAGGGCGTACACGTTACGCATGGCAGACACGATTGTGCAGTCACATGGCCTTGGAAATTTGTGTAAAATGTCTTTTAGATGCCTGAAATTCTAGCCAAAGCTAACAAATACGTCCGGCAGACACCCCTAGCACTAGAAAGCTCTAACATGTTCAAAGTTGCTGAGCAAATTTGGCATTTAGATGAAAATATCTGTCGAAATGACGAAGCAATTGATTGTCATGGCCAAGGACGTGCAGAAGTTTCAATATGCTAAATCGAATTCAGTTTTCAACTTTCATGTTCAAATAAAATCATTACAAATTTTTTATTAGAAGGTCTGTTATCATTGCTCCAAATAATAAATGATCAAAAGAAGGAAATATTGCATCCAATATTTGCATTTTATTTTTGTGTTCGAATAATTAACAGATGTGTCATAACTAATAATTTCATCATATATTTTATGATTTTTTAAATGTTATTTTTAGAAACACTTGTGCCACTGTATCAACTGCAGTTTCTGATGAGGAAGTGGAGGTAAATAAACGAATGATGCATTACATTTATTTGCTCTTTCTTTCTCCCGAGATGCATCCACCGACAAATACATCTGCATGATTTCAGTGCAGATTAACTGTATGTGCTCAAATACACATGTGAACAATTGTGGACATTATTGGAAAGTCCACATCAAATGTAATCGAGCATTTATATAGCGCCCCTTCAAGATATCTACTTAGAGATGCTCTCTAGTCCTGGCCTAAATGATGTTAAATGTCATTATGATCGAATGAAGTACATCGGTAGGCTGAAAAGAGTCACTAATGGTTCAATGATTGCCACCCAGGACATTCTGTCGAGGTCGCTTCGATGGTCGCATCGGCCGCACTCCATTGAGACAATGAAAATACAAAATTCTTGGCAAAGCCGATGAATAAGTAGATACAGAAATGCAGCACTAGAAAACTCTGATATGTTCACAGAGTTACTGAGTAAATTCTGTATTTAGATGAAAACATCAAAATGACGCAGCAGTCGATCAATCGACCAAAATGACCGATGGTATGTCATCTCATCCTGACTTCACTCTCTATGAGGTGACCACAGTCACAGTTCCTGGGAACCTTACATATTGTGATTCTACTTAGGTAATTATGGTCTAGTGGGCTGCACAAAGGCCCTGCAAGAGTAATTGGTCTTAGTACTCGGTCACCAGGAGGCAGATGACCATCATAGTAGGTATGAATGAATTTGGGGTAGCAGAGTCAACTTGTGCTGGATCATAGAAGACATGGGTTCATCTTACCAAGATGAAAAAATGAGTGTGACATAAATGGGAAGTCTGCTACTATTAGTATACAAGTATGGAAGAGAAGAAGAACAACAGTTCATTGACCTAGTCCTGAAAGGAAGCCATGGGTATGAAGTCTTAGTAAATTCATTTGATCAGCCTTGCCATATGATGGTTTGCTTCCCACATTTTGTCACTTATTTCATTTTAAGAAAAAATATAGTTGATAACAGTGCTAGATAGACAGAAAAAGCACATATGGCAAACTCTACAAAAGTTCTGAATTTCTTTTTATATCCATTCCACATTTGACTATTTTACACAGAAATAGTCACTCAAGAAATATTGTCAAGCCATGCAATTTCTTGGCAAAGGCTTGTTTGTCATGCTTCAGAATAACTAATCCTATTGATACCTAGTGTCAGTGATACCTTCATAGCATGAGTTCTGAACACTTTGCAACCACTTAGTCAATGTAGAAATTGAAATTATCTGTTTTCATTTATTTTATTGTATCACAGAGTGTGCCAGATTGTGTGAAATTGACAATTATAGATGTATGTATTTCTAAAAGAACTCATGATCAAGAGCATGTGATATGGGTGTGTGAAAGTGATCTACTTGTAAGGAAGATTGTGGACAGCATTAACAATACAATACAATTGTGATTTATTTATGTCCTCTTTACAAAATTCAGATGTGCATTTGGTGTACAATGTATAGGTAATCAGGCTACGTGGGGTGGAACTTCAAAGGGGTGAAATCTGTGGAGCGAATCTTGTTTGGTGAATTGTGCAATTCAAGTAGGCCAACTCGTTTTCAGTTGAGTTGGGTGATGGCATATTTGGAGCAGAAATCTTTAAAAAAATTTTTTGCCCTTGTGAGAATCTTAATTACCAACCTCTTAGTTAGTGCTAGACTACTACACAGTACACACCCATGACTAAATACAGAACTTTAATAGTGGACCATGAAGTGATGATGGGGGGGAGATGGGTGGCAAGTATCTGAGCAAGAGTTTGGTTCGGTTTGGGTGGTCACATGGGTCAAAATGGATGACAGAGACAAGCTCAGGCTCATTGCAAGAGTGGTTGAGACAATGACCATTTAAATGTTCAAGCAATATATGTCGAGGTCAATCTTTGATTTGAGCAATGTTCATGTGCACACTCACACAGGTCAATGACACCAACAGAAACAGAGTTTCACAGTACAAGCAGCTGAATTAAATTCAGTGTAGGTACTTGACTGGTGGAAACAGAGTTTTAGAAAAGTTGCTTGTGCTGTCAACACAACCTCTTCAGTTGTGGTAAGACTTTAATGACGATCAGATCATGAACTAAATGTGACAGGGAAACCAATGCAGCTCATCGTTTACGTTGAGGGGGTGTTAATACTAGTGCAATGAATGATCAATGAGTTGATGTTTTTTCTGTGTTTCATGCAAGCAGCAGTGTCTCAGACTGTTGGAGACAATGTTATCGTTCTGCTATCTGCCTTCAGAATCTCTTCAGCTCGTCTTAGTGTGTCTGTGCTGCCTCATCAATCGAAAATCCTGTGTAGAGAAAACATGGCAGGTGAGATTCCCACCATTTCACAAAACTTTGTAGGAACTCTGCTGATGATGATGATTAGCTTTGTCTTTTCAGTCAGATTTTCAGTCTGGCTCTGTGCTGCCTTCCTTCCAAATGTCAGAGCTGTTGCATTTAAAGCAGGCTGTTGCAGTGAAGCGTGAGCTCCGTGAGCAGCGGCACCATTGCCATAGTCTACCACAATGCACACGCATCAGAGTTTTAACGGAATTTGTTGAAGTATCAATCTGTGAAGGAGGTAATTTCTATCATGCCAATGTCCAACGAGATCTTCTGATTTCCTTCTGGCAGCTGCATTCTGTAAAGAATGAAAGTTAGTCAGTTTTTTGCGCATGATGGAGCCAGATTGTCATTTCAATTGTGATCTAATTTCAGTATTGACTCAAAATTTGCTTCTCTCTTAGGTGGCTGACCAAGATTTTATTTGAGATCGATATATTATTCTATTCTATTTATGGATTTATAAAGCGACTCACAGTACAGCCTAATCAGAGACGCTCCCAGTGCAAAAAACCCTTAGAGAAAATAAAAGTCTTAAGAGAATGAACAGAAACAGTTGTGCTACTAGATAAGATTGCAGCACAAGTCACAGCAGGAAGGCTGTTCCATAGCAAAGGACCAACAGAGACATAGGCACGATGCTGAGCTGTGGCAGTTCTAGACTGCGGTACTAGAAGATCGTGACGGTCTAAAGAACGGAGAGGACGTCCTATGGTAGCTGAGATAGGTTTCCTGATAAGGTCACATAGATAGCGTGGAGCTTGACCCAACAACGCTTTGTATGTAAGAAAGAGAACTTTGAACTGAATCCTATCAGTCAGGGGAAGCCAATGAAGATGTTTACTCATGAAAGTAGAAATATGTGAGAAACGAGGAAGACAGGCAATTAAACAAGTACCGACTGGAGCGGAGCGATGCAGAATTTTGGTAGACCGATGAGTAATGAGTTACAATAGTCAATGTGGGAACAGATGAAGGCATGAACCATGGTCGAAAAATGGTCGAAGACACAGATCGTCGGATGGCGAGTAGTCGCCGCAAACGATAGAAGCTGGACCGAGAGAGATTAGAGATATGTGCTGAGAAGGATAGAGTACTGTCCAGAGTAGCGCCCAGGTTGCAGACATTTGTAGAGAAACTAAACTGATGGAACTGCTTGGCAAGTAAAGCGTAATCAAGTTTAAGCAGCTGCTGGCGGCTGCCCAACCAGATGAATTGAGTCTTGGAAGAATTGTGTAAGAGACGGTTTGAGGACAGCCAACAGTTGAGATCAGCAGAGAGTGATTCAATAGATTGGCAAAGAGCAAGTTGGATGCAATCATAGATGGAAAATATGAGTTTGGTGTTTGTAACTACCATCCAAATTGGAATGAGTCCATTTAATATAATAATTTAACTGATTCTAAATGACAGTGATTTCATGATTGGTGATTCATTCAGCAATGGACAGAATCCAGAATAGTCTTCAGAAGTGACTGTGTGACATACACCATGACATGGTAGAGGTTTAGATACATGAGAGAATAATTAGCAATCAACTTCCACATTGGACAAAGGTTTCTGCAAAGTGAAGCACAATAACATGACTGCTGCCTGTGATTATTTGCATTTGTTTTTGATGGAAATATTTGAGAAACTGAATTTGTGTGTGTTTCAGTTGATGAAGAAGCTGCTTGGCACTCATCTCGGTCACAGCGCCATATACCAAATGTGTTGTATTCTGAATGAGTCGTAAGTCCTTCAGCTGACTAACTAAAATTCACAACCTGTTTCTGACCACTGCAAGTTCTGTAATGTACAGATGCTCAAGTCTCTCTCTATAGTTGTTAGTTGTTTATCTGTCGTCTGTTGTCTGTCTTCCGCATATCACAGCATAAACAACTGAATTGGGAAGGTGTGTTGGATAATGGTGACACTCCAGTACAAAATGAGCAGTGGAACGTGATGGGCGCCTTGCATGACTGCCATACAGTTATATTTGACACCTGTGATAACTCTATCGAATCGATATATAATTTTGAACAACAGTTGGTTTAGATTTATACCTCTAATTTGGTCACTTGTGACTCATTCCGGTGAGAACATGTTAATAAAGGAAAGCTTATTTAGCTCTAGTTTTGTTGACTAATATTGCCTATGATTTGGCCGCTTTGTCATTATGGCAGATTTTTTTGTGTATGGCAAAACTCATTCGAACATTTCGATGTCTGGATTTCTGACTTTTCTGACCTTAATTTATGGTCATCTGGATTGTAACTCGCTTTGCAAGTTCTTGGCATGTGAACCTTCACTGTTGGACAGGGTTACATCTCGCAAAGGATACCAAGTTTGGTATGTCGTCATCGCTTCTGCCGCCTTGTGAACGAGTAGGGCCCCATGGTTTATGTGATTATGCGATTTCACAATTTTTCGCATAAAAAGGCGGTTTTTGTATAAATTCCTAAACGGAAAGTTTTCGCAAATTATTGCATAAAGTTCGGAAATTTTGGTCAGTGTCAACTATAATTGGCTTGCCTAGGCTAATATTAGCCTATTGGGGCTATAGTTTACCGACCAGACGACATAGTTGTTGATGACTTCTAGCATAATGTAAGAAAAATTTTCGCATAATCCACGGGAGCCTACAAATGAGGGCCTTTTTTTCTCATACCTGTATGAGAACATTCAAGTACGAGAAAAACAACGGAGACGTCTGAACTTTGCATCTTGTGCCAAAAACTGTCGAAACTGTACTACTACATTTACTGTGATCGTGCTACTCGACACTGTCTGCGCTGTCAATGCTACTCGACACAGTGGACTCTTGATGCGGTGAAGTATCTATGTCAAATAGGAACCTCGTTTGGGTCTTGGAATTAGGCTCGCACACTTGGCTCGTCCGAGTTTCGTAGTGCTCAGAATTCCTCGGACTCAGACAAATAATTATTTTCGGTTTTTAAAGCGGAATTCAGCCGGATTCTTTTTATTTACAAAATGACAATTGACTGTGGTTGCTTTTACATATATGTAAAATCAGTTGATCTTTAAATTATAGATCCAGTTCCAAATTTACTGAAGAGAGCCTTCTCCGAGGTGCAGTTTACTTTGTTGGAATGGCCCTGTGGAGTCCACAGAATGTACCTTCTATGAGACATCCTCCTTCTGCTATTCTGCCATATTTCTTGAAGGTAAACTAATGTTATTGCTGGTACAAATTGCCCATTTGTTGTCATTAATAGCTCTTCTTTTCGGTAACTTTTAAAGTTTATATTGCAGCAAGAGATTTTTTGTGTGCAACATTTTATAAATGGGCCACAGCTTTGTGCGCATGTCAGAGGTGAATGCGATGATAATTAAATTAAGGCCCTACCTAAGACTCTATGGTGATATGTTCTGATAACTTAAGAAAAGTCCCTTGTCTATAATGTGTCTGAGAGCACATCATATTGCACATCTTTGTAATTAGCTTTCAATTAATTTGCAATTTTCTATTCTGCCTAGCTAAATATTGGTTTACAGTTCATCTTAATATTTGTTGTGAGAGAAAAAATTTGTGTGCGCACATCCGAGTACTTGCCAGATCCGGGTACGAACCGAATAGTAGTGGCAAGTAGCTCAAGAAGTGGTGCTCTGGACGACAAATCCACGGCTCGTGTGTGCGCACATGCGCACAGCTTAGAGGGAACATTGGTTGTATTATATTATATTGTGAGGAAACAGTTATGTTGTTTGACTGTGGCTTCTTTTAATATATGCAGAGATCGTTATACAATGCATATATATGGAGCATTTGTTGGTCGCTTTGATATGCTGTAGGCTTTAGTTACCAGCAATTCATACATCGTTACTCAAGAAGTGGTGCTCTGGACAACAAATCTTGTGACAAAATACAACCAGGAGCTGCTGATGAACACCTGGGACTGGATTCTAGACATAACAGAAGCTGCTCTCCATCACGCTGAGGTCAGACAAATTATTACAAAGAGACGACAAGCAGTCTTTACTTCCCCATTTAGTCGTATAGCTAAACACTTTGGAATTCAATTACAACAGTATGCAGATGATACTCAGCTCCATATTGCTCTGTCCCACACTGATCAGTCTGGTAAACTAAAACTGGAAGAATGCCTCTCATCCATATATGCATGATTCTGTTTCAATGGTTTGGCCATAAACCCAGACAAGTCTGAAGCAATTGTATTTGACTCATGTCAACGCCTGCGTTTTTTCCCTGTGCTATCTAGCATTGAACTGGCTGGCACTGATGTGTCGCTTTCAGACTCTGTTAAAACACTTGGGGTTACCCTCGACAGCAAGCTCACATTTCGACCTCACATAACAAGCCTTTGTAAATCTTGTTTTTACCACATCAGGGCAATACGTCACATAAGGTCGGCTCTAACTCAAATATGTCTGAAACTATAGCCTGCTCACTTGTCTCCTCTCGCCTCGATTATGCTAATTCACTTTTTGTCGGTCTCTCAGACCTTGAACTCAAAAGGCTTCAACCTATCCAAAATACATTAGCTTGAGTAGTGCTACGTGTCCCACTATGAACATGCTCCTCTGCCCTACTCCACCAGCTGCATTGGCCCCCTGTTGAATTCAGAATCAAATTTAAGTTAGCTTGTTTGACCTACAATTGTCAATTGTCAATTCATGCTCTACTAACTCCTTACATTCCTCCTCGTTGCTTACGATCATTAAGTACAGGTCTTTTAGTTGAACCACGATGCAGAACAGTTATGGGCTCTCGTGCATTTCATGTCTCTGCTCCTAGGGAATGGAATCGACTGCCACTCTCTCTTCGTAGCTCAAATTCACTTCTTTCCTTTAAAAAGCGACTCAAAACTCACTATTTCTCTTTGGCTTTCAAGGATTTGGAAATCTAATTGCATCTTCTCCTGGCGACTGACTATCCGCGCCTCAGATTCACATTTAGGTGTGACCTTGTGCGCGTTACAAATTTAATAATAATAATAATAATCTGTCAATCCTTTAATCTGATCTACAATATTGTGAGGCATTGTTTTACAATTGCAGATGACATCAATTAATGGCTGACCAATGTTTTTCTGTAAAGCTAGTCTATTAAAACAACGATCAATTTAAATTCTGGAACATAACCAGAAATCACCTTGTACAGTTGCCTCAGCCGAATATTCCCTTTTTTGGGACTATTCAGAAGTATTTGCCTTGGCAAATATTACACACACAAATAGTTAAAAATAATATTTTTTAATTCAATAATTTTTGTTAGCATCTAAAAACGAAAATAAAAAATTTAAAGCTATATTAGTAGCTATTACAGGTACAGACATTTATTTTGCTAATTTTTCGTTACATGAAACGGCGAAAGTGACGAAAGTGGAAAATTTTAAGCTTCATCTGTGGATGGTACTCACCGGACCAGAGTTGCCACTACTATTCAGTTTGTATCCAGATCTGGGAAATACTCGGATTTGGTACTCGGTGGAAATTGTCTACTCGGTTATGCTCTATTAAATTCATATTTTAGAGAAATGGACTATGGAGGATAAACCATATGATAATTAGAGCAGTACCGATATCACTTTTTGCCGATTATGCCAATACCAATTATTGTCGATTATTTCATTTGCCGATACCGATTATATAGCCGATTATTTCACTGATTATTTCACCGATTATTTCATTGTGTTTCCCAAGATGTCCGGTTCCAAAAGATAGACCTGCTACTGCCTATAGGAGACATATACATGTAGTTGAGGACTAATCCTAGGCAGTCAATACAGATTAGACCTTAAAAGAAAAATTGGCAAAATAAATGTCTGTACCTTAGTAGCTACTAATATGGCGAGGAGAGGAAAGAGATATCTATGTAACTGTATGCCTTCTTCTAACAAACATGTCAATGATGCCATTCCCTCCCCAGACAAGCCACTTTTAGGACCTGCCACTTTGGTCTAACATACCGGCCAGCAGAGATGACATAACTGTGCCCAGGGTAATTAAGCAGGCACTACGACTCATTCTGAACAATGCTTATGTTGACACTTTCCATGATCTATACTAGCACAGCGTCTACTGGGTGGTCTGAAGTAGCCATGCTCGACGAAGCCCGAATTAACATGCGCTATGGGAACGGAATGGAACGGAATGCTGTCCTTCACCCAATGACGGACCCAATGATGTTGATGTCGTCATTTTGGTCTTATAGACTAAAAATAATTATAAAATATAAAAAAGTAATTTTAATATTGGCGCCGATTATCTTACCGATTTCTGATACCGCCGATCATGAGTGCTGTCGATGTATCAGTACAGCTCTAATAAATGAAGAATTGCATGAAAATGGCTTGTAGCTTTAACAATTTTAGTTTGTGATGGCTTGGGTGAGGCAGAATTACTTAAGATCAGGTGTCAGGAATTGTTTACAGGATTGTTACATATTGTCATGATAATTATTGGTGCTTGGCACATTATTATGACATTTCAAGACTAAACTGGTTAAGTAAGATCCTTGATTCCTGAGGCAAGATTCATCATCATCTGATTAACTTTTTAAGATCCTGAAAAGTTTGTGTTGTAGATATTTTGCAATTAGGAACAAAACATGAGCAATTGACTTACTTTTCTCTTCTGTTTTCTGATCAATGTGTTGTGACTGGCTTATGCTACTTTTATTTACTTTCGGAATTCTCTTTCTTAACAATTTAATGATTAGTGTGCAATAAGAGTGACTGGTAAGGCAATGCAACTCAACCAGGTGTTGAGGTAAAAGAAATCTTCTTCCAGGAGTTGTCTGTGCATGGTCAGGAAGGATGGCATCGACAAGCGAAGAGCATAGATGGAAAGAATTTAGAGGATCCTATGAGCAGCTCTTTGGTGAACATCGTGATTGTTATCTGACATTTATAAAACACCACTTCAAGAAAGAAACTCATCAGTGACTTGAAATTTATTGGTGAAGAAACTGTTTTTGGGGTGATAAAGAAATGTAAGTGTTCATGTTTTTGGATTATCTGCCATTGATTTGCCTTATTTTTCTCAGAGGACTGCAGACTGTCCAACAGAACTCATCAGTGTAGTTCATAATCTTTTGACTGCTCTGGAAAATCTCTTTGAAAAGGGACAGTTCTATGGTTCTGCTGACCGTCTCTTTGCAGTACTGGAATCTTGTATCTCAAGAAGACCAGTGAGTTGATGAACTCCACTTCATACTCTGATTTATTTCAGTAATAACCATTACTAGTCAAAACTTTGAAACTTGTTAAATTTAAATGTTTGGGGATAGGTGATTAACCATGTGGTGGATCAATGCATTAACTTATTTATAGGCTTTTCTCTTATCCAGTTCTGGGTCTTTGTTGCGCTCTGTCTTAAGATAGAGAGGAAGGACACCAAGCTAGATAAAGCTCTGAGTAAAGCTTGGTGATCAACTCAAGGTTGTATCTGCAACAAACGTTTTGCAGAATCTATCGGAATCTATCGCTCTAAGTATTCTACACAAGATGCAGTCGGATAGAAGAAGGCGTATGGGTAGTGGCCCATTTGACACAATGTAACAGTGAGAACCGAACATTTGTCAATGATCAACAGAGTGGTTTAAACATAAGAGAGTCCCTGATGTGATATGCATGGCAAATGAGAACTGTGACATCAATATGCTTAAAAGAATTTAATGACTGGGATGGGAACTGTTGAATGTCATCCAGAGCAGTGTGTCATCTGCAGCTGCTGAGGTATTTTTATGTGGGAGAATTTGGGGGAGAGTACATCACGTCGCAGTCACCTTCAGTGACTTCTGCCTTCAGTGACAGTACAGAAAAGTTTGCATACTTTGTTTTGGGTCTCTTTACATTGCAGTACATGATCTACTACATAGCTATCCCTTGTAACATACATGCTACAATGCTAAATGCAAAGTTTTCCATCAGTGGCTCATTATTCTGGATAAAGTTTTTAAGGCCTTAAACTGCAGCTAGATGGTGCCATACTCCTCCACTTCATCACCCACAGCCTAGGTGTGCTCATGATGGTGAATTGTCGATTAGTGAGCACATTTGATTTCCTTTGCAGTCTATGCTTCCATTAGCTGCTTCACACATGGGTCATAAAAGCAATCTGTGTTCCAATGGTGCAGATGTTTTTTTCAGGAGAGCTCTGTTATGTGCCTGATAAGTTATCGAATGAAGCACATTACTCCTGCACATGACAATTGGCTGAACTCATTAAAACAACTGGTTGAGATCTATTTCAGGTAGAACTGACTTTCAGTCTTACAAGAAATTTTCAATTGCTTTTGATTTTGTTATTTTGTTTCTGGCTTTAATGGTTGCAAATGATTTTATTATTGACTAATTATTTGTGGCTATCTGTTTCATTTTCTATCAGTTTATTCTTTCTGCAGTTTCTGTTATGCACCATATTTGACCTACCATTCAAACATTACTTTGGCTGGTGTCAAAAATTACCATGACCCACTATAATCTGAATGAGTTCATAGGGCCATCAATCATTTTTATGATGCGCACAACACCAGCTTGTAACATGAATCGAAAGCACAGTTTGTGCTCATGATTTGCTGGACAGTTGCTTGTAAATGATTTCCTCATGAGACAAGAAAGATCAAAGACAGGTTATGGTAGAAGTTGAAAGATGAATTTATTTATAAACCAGTGTAAAGCAGCTAATTAAAAGTTATGACTTTCCAATAATTTAGGATATGTCTTTTCAGTCATTTCCTATAAGCTTAAATTAGTTGGCATTATTTAATAAAATTGTGATTTAAAATTTGAATTATTGTGTCATCAAGTGTGTAGTTAATTTCAAATAACTTATTTTTTATAAATTATTTGTCACTGCAGGAAATATTGTTATGGAAATTGAAAAATTGTTATTGAATTGACTTAACCTTGGACCAAAACCAATGGAAGTTTGAACTTAATTGTGCATTGGTTTTTGCTGTTATTGGTTTTGAACTTAGTCTCTATACTTTAGGCTGATCAGACACGTCCCGGTTTTCCCGGGACAGTCCCGCTAGCTGTCCCGGCTGCCGGAAAGGTAGGCCAAACTCTACTAATGTCCCGGTTTTTCGCCAAACCCTAAAAATGTCCCGGTTTGTAAAAACTGGCCTGACTTATCAACGTGTACCCTTTATTTTACTACTGGCATCTGATGAGTTAATTCATTTTGAACTTCACTTTTATTTATTACCATGCATAATACCTCTTCCGGTTTGTGCTAATATGGTCCAGTTGAGCGAGTTTTTTCACTGATGAGATCAAAAATGTTGATTATCAGAAGAAACTCTTGAAGCTGTTATGATAGTGAAAGTCAATAAGGAAGAAACATGTTTTGAATTTTATGACAGAATATTACCACAAAATGTTGTTTAAAGCAAACATTCAAGCGCCAAATAGCCTATGAGTGACTGATTTGATAAGTTTAGAATAATTAAATTTAAAGCAAGATTTGTTATGATAGAATGTTAGCAGACAAAAAAGTTTTAAGAAGCATACTTTCAGGTGTCAAAATCTGAGTGACTGATTTGATAAATGTATAATTTAAATTTAAAAGCCTGATTTGCATTAAAACCTATCAATATAATGCAGAAGCATACAATGAACATTTGTGCAAGTTATATTATAATTATTGACAACATCACAAATTTATTTTAGGATTGAAGTGTCCCAGTTTTTAGTTTCCAATATCTGGTCACCCTACTATACTTAAACTATACTCAGCATTTTTTATCTGTTATGTTATGGGTGTTTTCTGTTTTTGTCATTTTTAAACTGTTTTGTAGGAAAGAACCAAGAAGTTCAGTTCACCTTAAAGTTCTTGAGGTTCTAACAGAGTTTTTCAAGTCTTACAAAGATGTATATCAGGTACTTTCTCATATTAATTATCAAAATTTATCTGAGATTGTGTATATTCTCAGGAGTTGCCAGGTTCAACTATTTACATGAACTGATGTACAACATTCAGTTGGCTGCATTGTGCATTAGTTAAACTCCTCTGCCTAGCTGCAAAATTGTTTTGTTTCGTGATGGTTTTTGACTGATTTTGACATTTATACTTCACTGATGTAGAAGCTGGAGTGGAGGCATTTAGAACATTTGTATAAATTATTATTGAAACTCAATTAAGCCATTTATTATCTGGTAATCTGGTACTTTTGTAAAATATATATTAATTTTTTAGATACTTCATGCATTAAATTTCCCTAATACCATCCAATTTCCATTTAAGGATTGTTAGCAAATTGTTAGCAAAGTATTTTGAAAGTATAGGAAAACATTGAACTTTTGCTGATGAAGTTAAGTACCAAATATTTAATTTGATTTTCTTGCAGGATGAATTAATTGAGGCCATTGTCTTGCCTAACTTTGCTAACATTGACATGGAACCAAATACTGAGGTCAAATTGGTGGCTGTTGAACTCATTGTTGATCTGGCTGATTCATCTCATTCGAAGCGGTTTCATGACTTACTTGGAATTCTTCAAAAGGAAAGTACTGCTCTTACATTTCGTTTGACATTCACTTTTCTACTTCATTAATGCTGGTGAGTTTTCTCTTTAGAACAAGATTTTGTTGGCTATGTTGGTCATAGTGATTCAGACGGCTAATTCACAAACTTTGTTTATTTTCATGAAAGATGAAAAAGATGTGCTGTGTGACATTGACATGCAACAAGAGGCATTATAGCTTGGCATGGTCTTTTTCCAACACATTCGCGAAATGCTGCTAGGCTTTGACGTCAGTCTGTAAAAAAATTGACTATATTTTCAATATGTTTG
This sequence comes from Bimastos eiseni, assembly GCA_959347315.1. Lineage (NCBI taxonomy): Eukaryota > Metazoa > Annelida > Clitellata > Crassiclitellata > Lumbricidae > Bimastos > Bimastos eiseni. Next base: position 9,600,061 of record OY365814.1, read on the forward strand.
CCTGCTTGTTCAACTTTTTTGTCCCTGAAATATGAGAGACAGACAGACAGACAGACAGAGAGAGAGAGAGAGAGAGCAGAGGCCCGTCTATGGAGAGGATCAAAAAGGTGATTTTGAACCTGGCCATAGTTAATGATCATTTAACCATACACAATGCCTAGCTGTAAGGCTCCTTGTTGTGTGGGACAAAATATAATTGATCCGAATCTATGCTAGATCTGTAACCTGTGTAAAATTATGGTAATATTTAATTTGAACAGGTTTTGCATCGACCTCTGAGCAGTTCAGGTTCAGCAATCAAAGCCTCTGAGGGAGCAACAGACAGATCGCAGAGAATCATAGGCCCAGAACTGAAAACAACCGTTTATGGGATAATTAAAATATTTCGGGTTAGTTATAAGTTTCATTTGCCTCTATTTCATGTGACTACTATGATGGATGATTGTAACATTTTATTTCGCGTCAGATAAATGAAAAAAATAAAACACAAATGTTTAGATGAAAACCAGAGAGATTTACACATATAAAGTAAAATAGACAGTTGAACCTAATTAAGAGAAATATGATGTGTGCAGGGAAGTTGCAATGTTATAATTTTGCAACTGATTGAAGCTCTTGCCAAATATAATTTTCTGTTGTTGCACAAGCAATGCATACAACTCTCTTAAAGCAGTGTTATTACTGTTATTTGACTTTTGCAGAAACGAATAACGTCTCACAATATTGTCAGCTTGAAGTGATAAAATGAAAATGGCCTTCAAACAGTTACTCTTATTTGCATTTGTCAAACTTTGCCAGGTCACTGCTAACAGACCTGTATAATTTGTAAAGTTATTTGTAATGTTACAAAGTTATAATGATGAACCAGTGGTATACTGGTTCATCATTACGCTTACGATGTTCTGATGTGCATGACCTACAACCCATCTGTGGCCTTCTGTTGCGTTTCGAGGATTCTGAAGACGATTGTTGGCATTCAGACCGGAATCTCCTCCAATCGTCTTTGGCCAAACCTTGCAAAAACAGTTCATCTGGTTCAGACCTCAACTCAGACATTGATAATACTGTGATTCTTAAATCATTTCAAAACTTGGCTCCTCTAAACGATTAGGAAGTGATGATGGCCGATCATGTCAATAATAATAATAATTTTTGTTTTAATCTCAAACTGAAAACCGCAATATGATTACAACCATAGTATGAACGAATGATGGCAAGTTATTACAAGAGTCAAATTAAATTGTTGGCAGCTATGCAAGGCACCCATTACCTTATGGCACCCATTACCTTATACATCTAATTTAACCAATGCCGCCACCTGGCGAAAGAAGGACTTGTCAACATTATGGAGGATACAGGAATTGAATTTGGTTCTTGAGCTCTGCATCCCTGTGTGTTGTCCATTACTCTGCGGCCCTCCAATTCACTCTGTAGGATCTGCTTATACAAACTGTGTCAGATAATGGATCCGTTTGGGTCAGGGCCAATCTTGCCAGATTCTCATCTGCATGCTCAACACCTTGCATTGGCTCTCCATAGGAGAATACGGTTTAAAATGCTTGTTTGGTCGTTGGCCTAAGTCAGTAAGTAAGTAAGAATATTCTTTATTATTCTACCAGCAAACACACAGTAGCTTACATAATGTATAAACAATAGCATCAAATTTAAACAAGGTCAAAGAACATTCTCGTATTGAAAGTACTCTTGACAAATATACCAACGCTGGCTATGATGGCACTAACAGAAATTGCAAATAGACAAAATGTGTCAACAATAGGATTCTAACAAACCAGTTTTTTAGTCTCATATACAAAGAAATTTGGATAACGCAGTTCAATGTGTGTCCAAAGAATATAAGTTTCATGTGTGTAGTGTAATTTAAGTTAGTGAGTAAGAATATTCTATATTGGACTACCAGTAAATGCATAATAGCTTACAATTTCAAACAAAGTCAAATAACATACGCATGATGAAAGATCTCTTTTCAAAGGTATCAACTCTAGGTAGGATGAGGTCATGTGGCCTGGGTCGCATGTTGTAAGGGATGATCTTACGAGGAGGGAGCAGGTCATGAAAGACGTGACATGGATTCAACAGGGCTGAGCGGAAGAGAGCAAAGTCAGCTTCAAAAGAAGGAACATTAACGGGAAGGAAGCCAGAACGGGTCAGTTTTCTTAGAACACCATTTAGGCGATTATGCTCCTGTACATTGGCAAATCCGCACCAAACGGGGGTGGCGTAGAGTAGTCGAGCTAGGGTGGTAGCACGAACAAAATCAAACAATCGTTGACCATGGAGCCCATGGGCAACTAAAACACGTAGAGTGAACATGGATTGTCGGGCCTTACAGAAAATTTGATCAATGTGTGCCTCAAAACCAACTCTATCAGACATGGTCACACCCAAAATTCGTATCTTGTGGACCCTCTCAATACCGGGTAAGGGAGGAGGCAGGGCAATAAGTTTGGACTTTGGCCGAGTAACAATCATTTCTTTAGATTTAGAATGGTTTAATTTAAGATTGCTAATACTAGTCCAAGTCGAGATATGGTGAAGTTCAGATAGTGTACTGTCAATGCAGAAAGCTGGAATCAACAAGTAACTATCATCGGCATATTTTGGAAGACGATTGCCACTATGTTTAGGTTTAAGGTTGGAAATGGCAACGACAAAGTGCATGGGTCCTAATCCGGAGTCTTGGAAATGAATGAGAGAATGGAGGTGATGAATATAGGTCTAGCATTAATGGTGCAGAGGGGAGAGATTTCACCCCCATATTTAGTGCAGTGCTGATGCTCATGCAACAGGTCAAGGACCCAATTATACAAGAAATCAGGAATGGGTTGGGCTGCTAATTGATCTGCAAGGTGTTTATGTCTAACTGTATCAAAAGCTTTACTGAAATCAAGAGAGATGAGTCTAACATAGGGTTCCGATTTAAGCATTGATTGAAGTTCATGTGTTATGGAGATCAATGCAGTGGAAGTAGACCCGAACGGGCGGAAAGCAAATTGGTCGGTGAAGATCCGGTTAGAGATGTGGTCAGTAATAAAAGAGTGAAAGTACCTGTGCACGACCATTTTTTCCAAAATGTGTGAGAGAATGGAGGTGATGGATATAGGTCTCAAGTCAGATTCTGTGAGAGGGCGGGAGATCTTGGGTATGGGGGTTATCATGCTGAGGCGCCACTGTAAAGGAACATAAGAGTTGGTAAGAGAACATGTAAACAGGTCAGCAACAGGTTGAGACAAGAGATGTGAAATAGTAGATATTAACCACGAGGGTAGACCATCAGGGCCGGCGGAATTGAAAGACTTGGAATTTTTGCGGGAGATGGCCATGCTAATTCTGGCAGCGATGGTTGTAGCCTCCTCAAAATGATGTTTTCTGAGTAGCCTGCATCTTTTTCGCAGTCGATATTTTATGTATGGAGTCATATAAGGCGGGTCTGTGTTGCGTTTAGTAACTTGACTGAGGGGGAAGAAACGGTCCAACACTGAATCGATTGTCGTGTAAAATTCAGTGAATACGGCATTCGGAGAGTGGTCTAGATCAGATGTGCTCCGTGGATGATCCTCGAGGTAGGTATGTAGGGCAGTCATGGGTCCAGGCATGCGTATTAGGAAACTTCTTGTGGTTCTGTCAGCATAATTCAAGGCTGTAGATCCAACGGGGCACAAGGCTGCATCAGCGACAGAGTGGCTCAAAACAGCAGCGTGCTTCATGACAACTGTGGAGGTGATGGCGTCGCAGGTGTAGAAAAGGCTGTCAGATGAGTAAATGTGATCAAGGGGATGTCGCGCATGAGTTGGACCTTCAAATTCGGGGAAAAGGCCTGGTCTTTGAATGGCGGATTAAGGTAATTGGTTAAAATCCCCAAGCAGGATAATGATAGGGTCACTTGCTCGACTATGAATTTCTTCGAGAGTGGTATCGATGTTAGATAGAAGATTTTCAACATCGTATCTTGGTCTGGGTGAATGGTCACCCATATAAGCCACCTATATAGTTGCAGCGATTTGAGACGGTAGCAGTAATCCAGAGTAATTCAAACTCAGCAGCATATGTTTTTACTGGTTCAAAGATAGTAGGTTTAAGAGCATGTCGGCAGTAAATGGCGATGCCACCCCCTTTGCGTCCAATTCTGTCTCTTCTGAAAAGGGTATATCTGGGAATGCTGAGGGCAATGTCAAGATGGTAAGGTTTCAACCAGCTTTCGACGAGGACAACAATGTCAGAGTTGAAAGCAAGAACGCCGGCCTTCAAGTGGTCTAAGGCATTTGGTTTAGCGATGCTGGTCGGATTCAATAAAAGCATGTCAGGATGTGTAGTACCATTGATGAACCCATTATTTGTTATTTGACGCAGTGTTCTGTCCGTTATTCCGTTATTGGCGGCCAACTTGATATCATGATTCGGTTTTTTTTCTCTCGGTTGCCTGAGACTGCAAACCGTCTTGTCAGCCAGCGTTGACAATGGCGTCCGATCAGAACTGGTATAGTTCTGACTTCCAATTTTATTTCTATGGGGTCAGATGGTATGTTCTCAGCAGACTGGTCGTATTATGTACAGCATGAGTTGGTAGGCCGAAATAGGCGATGGTGAGAGAATCTTGTGCTATTATTTGTATTACTGATTCCAGCGCGGCACCCACGATACCTCAAGAGGCCCATCGTCCGTAGGTTTTTGAGAGTATCATCACTTGGTTTAAGCGTACGGATTCTGAGGGCAATTAATTGCCATCGTTGAAAGTGGCCCGACGCATTAGTAAACATAGGAAAATCCATAAACAGCTGATCACATGGGCAAAATAGTAGTTTCGTAGCGTTCTAACACTGGAAAAACCCCGGTGTTGATACAAACCTTGAAGGCCATAAAACCGTTGCGACTAAACTATTTACAATAATCGCAATGAAACGACTGATTAGATTTAATTTAATAGCGTATCAAAATATCCGAGACTATTCTGAAGCCAGACTACATCTCAAAGCTACTCATACTGGCCTCGAGCTGTCTTCGCTACTGTGTTTGGCTTCCCTTTGCTAGTTCGTGGTCCCATGTCGGCCAGCGGGGTGCACATTTTCCTCTGTGGATTTGCCTCTCTGGAAGAATTTACCACCAAAATATCATCACTAGCATCTGTTGCAATGATTTCTTCGTAGCTTTTCTTGAGGCTCACTATTTGAGTGCTCGGATACAGACATACAGACATGCGCGCACACACACAAACACAATGCTGGCTGCATAAAAATCAAATGAATATGCAAAATGATAATTATTTGTCTGCTTAATTTAACTTTGTTATAGCCTCTGTTTACAAATAATATGTGACAATAGTATGTTAGAATAATGGTATCTGTTTCATAAGCGTTTTCAAATGTTTGAAATAATTACAAATTGTTTGATGGTTTTATTTTATTCATTATCATGTATTTATGTATTTGGCTATTTATATAGCACCTTATAGGAACCTCTCGAAGGCACTAAATGTAGCTACCCGACATATCTTAAAAAATGCGATTTGAGTAATTTAGAAAATGTTTCCTGGGCTGCAAGTAGTGCAATGTTGCGAATTTGTAATGGGAGACCAATGTATGAGAAAGCACAGTCTGTCTGCATCGATGTATGGAAGTGCGGGACCATTTAGTCCCCACAGCTGCATCTCAATTTGTATAATTATGGTGCTGTTATTTTGAATTACTATGGTACTGTTCTGTTATACACAATTTAATGATTGTCATGATTGTGTAGAAAAAGCTTTTTGGAACGGAAACAGATCATTTACTGAAGACGTATCAACTGCTGATTGAATATATGATGGAATTGATGAAGTGTACGGGTCATCTCATGTCTCAGATGGTACCACTGAGGAAGGAGGTCAGTTACTCAGACAGTTTACGACAGTCATCAGGTTTGCATGTCTTGATTCTGGTGCAATGTATCACTCTTGTTCTTTGATGATGTATCATGTGCCTTGTAATTATACTTGTGAAACATTATAGAGGAGTCATTTCATTCCTCAGCTTAGGTGACATTGGCCAAAATTGTAAGATTGCATACTTGCTACCTTTGATCAGTTTGAATCAATCATTCAATCGGTTTGTTGAACACCTATAATATCAATCGATGTTACAGTCACTCAAAGAATGTAATAATGGGTTTCTGTGAGCGCGTTTGTTTGTGTGTGTGCATGAGTCGTCGGTGTGTACGTTGGGCTGACCAGGTGTTTGATTGCCCTTCATGCATGAGCAGATGGCCAGACAAGAAGGCTTACACTGAGATGTGTATAGTACAGAGCATGTATGGTCTGAACAAATTTGAAATAGTAGTTGTTTTTAAATGTGTGATAGATGAGTTGGTCAATTTTCAGTGTTGGGTATGAGTTAACTCAGATGAGTTTAAACTCACGAATTACCTCACTTGCTGTGATTTATGAGTTTGGTTTAACTCACCTCAAAGAATGTGAGTTACGAGTTTGAGTTAATTCATAAATTCTGTGAGTTTGAGTTATAACTGTCAATTTTAAACTCAACTTACTCTTAAGCATAAATGCATCTAGGGCAGCAATATCTCACCCACAAATCAATTCAAGCTGTGGTGGATATTAAACATGTGGACTGTGGTGTTTACTTTGACTCAGTAATAATAACATGATTTATCCATTAATAATAATAATAACAGTAATACTTGTAAATTAGTAATTACAAACTGATGATGCCATTTCGTGGTAACTGTGTATTTGTACAACGTTCGATTAGAACGTGCTAGCATGAGACATGTGTGAGTTGGTGATTTTGCTCATGTAACAACTTGAGTTAATTCATTTCACAGAGGATGATTTGAGTTTGAGTTTTAACTCATTTTGAAGTGCACGAGTTGAGTTTGATTTAACTCATTTCTAGATTGAGACACTCACACGCAGCAGTAAGGAAATTGTTTTCTACGTTCTCTGTTGTTTTAAATATTTTCCACAGGAAAGCAATTGAATGTCGTTGACTGTAGCAAAGCATTGAATGTCGTTGACTGTACATAGCAAAGCATTGAATGTCGTTGACTGTAGCAAAGCATTGAATGTCGTTGACTGTAGCAAAGCATTGAATGTCATTGACTGTAGCAAAGCATTGTCATTGACTGTTCATAGCAAAGCATTGAATGTCGTTGACTGTAGCAAAGCATTGAATGTCATTGACTGTACATAGCAAAGCATTGAATGTCGTTGACTGTAGCAAAGCATTGAATGTCGTTGACTGTAGCAAAGCATTGAATGTCATTGACTGTACATAGCAAAGCATTGAATGTCGTTGACTGTAGCAAAGCATTGAATGTTGTTGACTGTAGCAAAGCATTGAATGACATTGACTGTAACAAAGCATTGAATGTCATTGACTGTAGTAAAGCATTGAATGTCGTTGACTGTAACAAAGCATTGAATGTCATTGACTGTAGCAAAGCATTGAATGTCATTGACTGTACATAGCAAAGCATTGAATGTCGTTGACTGTAGCAAAGCATTGAATGTCGTTGACTGTAGCAAAGCATTGAATGTCATTGACTGTAGCAAAGCATTGAATGTCGTTGACTGTAGTAAAGCATTGAATGTCGTTGACTGTAACAAAGCATTGAATGTCATTGACTGTAGCAAAGCATTGAATGTCGTTGACTGTAGCAAAGCATTGAATGTCGTTGACTGTAGCAAAGCATTGAATGACATTGACTGTAACAAAGCATTGAATGACGTTGACTGTAACAAAGCATTGAATGTCATTGACTGTAGCAAAGCATTGAATGTCATTGACTGTACATAGCAAAGCATTGAATGTCGTAGACTGTAGCAAAGCATTGAATGTCGTTGACTGTAGCAAAGCATTGAATGTCATTGACTGTAGCAAAGCATTGAATGTCGTTGACTGTAGCAAAGCATTGAATGTCATTGACTGTAGTAAAGCATTGAATGTCGTTGACTGTAACAAAGCATTGAATGTCATTGACTGTAGCAAAGCATTGAATGTCATTGACTGTACATAGCAAAGCATTGAATGTCGTTGACTGTAGCAAAGCATTGAATGTCGTTGACTGTAGCAAAGCATTGAATGTCGTTGACTGTAACAAAGCATTGAATGTCATTGACTGTAGCAAAGCATTGAATGTCGTTGACTGTAGCAAAGCATTGAATGTCGTTGACTGTAGCAAAGCATTGAATGTCGTTGACTGTAGCAAAGCATTGAATGTCGTTGACTGTAACAAAGCATTGAATGACGTTGACTGTAACAAAGCATTGAATGTTGTTGACTGTACACAGCAAATTATTGAATGTTGTTGACTGTAGCAAGGCATTGAATGTCGTTGACTGTAGTAAAGCATTGAATGTCGTTGACTGTAGTAAAGCATTGAATGTTGTTGACTGTAACAAAGCATTGAATGTTGTTGACTGTACATAGCAAATCATTGAATATCGCTAAAAAATGTACATAGCAAAGCATTGAATGTTGTTGACTGTAGCAAAGCATTGAATGTCTTTGACTGTAACAAAGCATTGAATGTCATTGACTGTAGCAAAGCATTGAATGTCGTTGACTGTAGCAAAGCATTGAATGTCGTTGACTGTAGCAAAGCATTGAATGTCGTTGACTGTAGCAAAGCATTGAATGTCGTTGACTGTAACAAAGCATTGAATGACGTTGACTGTAACAAAGCATTGAATGTTTTTGACTGTACACAGCAAATTATTGAATGTTGTTGACTGTAGCAAGGCATTGAATGTCGTAGACTGTAGCAAAGCATTGAATGTCGTTGACTGTAGCAAAGCATTGAATGTCATTGACTGTAGCAAAGCATTGAATGTCGTTGACTGTAGCAAAGCATTGAATGTCATTGACTGTAGCAAAGCATTGAATGTCGTTGACTGTAACAAAGCATTGAATGTCATTGACTGTAGCAAAGCATTGAATGTCGTTGACTGTAGCAAAGCATTGAATGTCGTTGACTGTAGCAAAGCATTGAATGTCGTTGACTGTAGCAAAGCATTGAATGTCGTTGACTGTAACAAAGCATTGAATGACGTTGACTGTAACAAAGCATTGAATGTTGTTGACTGTACACAGCAAATTATTGAATGTTGTTGACTGTAGCAAGGCATTGAATGTCGTTGACTGTAGCAAAGCATTGAATGTCGTTGACTGTAGTAAAGCATTGAATGTTGTTGACTGTAACAAAGCATTGAATGTTGTTGACTGTACATAGCAAATCATTGAATATCGCTAAAAAATGTACATAGCAAAGCATTGAATGTTGTTGACTGTAACAAAGCATTGAATGTCGTTGACTGTAGCAAAGCATTGAATGTCGTTGACTGTAGCAAAGCATTGAATGTCGTTGACTGTAACAAAGCATTGAATGACGTTGACTGTAACAAAGCATTGAATGACGTTGACTGTAACAAAGCATTGAATGTTGTTGACTGTACACAGCAAATTATTGAATGTTGTTGACTGTAGCAAGGCATTGAATGTCGTTGACTGTAGCAAAGCATTGAATGTCGTTGACTGTAGTAAAGCATTGAATGTTGTTGACTGTAACAAAGCATTGAATGTTGTTGACTGTACATAGCAAATCATTGAATATCGCTAAAAAATGTACATAGCAAAGCATTGAATGTTGTTGACTGTAACAAAGCATTGAGTGTTGTTGACTGCAGCAATGTGAGGCAGATGACGTTTTTTATTTTGTTAGATTTTTTGTCTTGTGATTGATGTTCATGTGACTAATAAATCTTATCGAAAGTGAAAATATACTTTTTTGCAATATTTACGTTGTATTGTCATTGATGTGTTACTGATGATTGCAATGGCGAACCAACCAGAGATAACCCTGTTTGGTTTGAATGTTGTTGTATGTTCTATTTTAATAGTTTTGAAGATGTGGTTGTTTCTGTGATGTTTGAATGTCTAGATCATTGACTGTTTTCTGGATCTTCGAGCAGATGAGACTGGTCATGTGGGTCTCCTAAGCAGAGCAACAGATGGAATAGGAGGAGGAGTGGGTGCTGCCACTGTCTCATTTAGCTCATACATTCACTGTGGTACAAAGTAAGTTATCAAGTCATCAATATGTGTTTAATTAAATCAGCCGCTGTAGTGTATGATGATTGGCAGTTCACAACTGAATATTCACAAACCCAGTGACAACAGTTTGAGCAAAATCAGGTCGTTGGTGAGAATCTTGAGTAATATTCTTTGCTTCATCTAATCTGCAAGCAGGGAGCCCAATAGTTCTTGCATACAGCTAAGCTTTGACTCCTTGTTACTTAACCCAGTTTCTGACAGTTATTTTGAAAGTGTGTTGTAATCATGTGAACTTTGGCTTTGCGTTCTAGGTCTGACGTGCAGAAGATCCCAGGATTGAGACCTTCACAGCCTGAATGTCTGTGTCAACCAGTTCTACCATTTGGTGATGCTTACAACCTGCTCTGTCTGTGTGTAGAAACTGTGAGTCTCTGTCACTTGACGGGTTACTTATTTGTCTCCATTCTATTGGTACATGTGTATTATATATATATATTTATATATATATACATATATATACATAGATATATATATATATATATTAGATTGGCCCTTAGCGCAGTGGTGAATACTTGAAATTGTAAAAGTTAATGCTTGATCCCATCATATGTTTAGAGTAGGCTCAATGATTCTAAAGTTTACTATGGGATATTCAATGTCAAAGGTGGTTATAAGAAATGTATAAATCACTTATGTATAATTACACAGTAAATTATACATATCGAGTGTTATACAAATCGAGCTGATTTTAAAAACCAATTTTAAAACGATTATCATTGCGATACGTAATACATAAAATAACGTGCATAGTTGTGTAACTTGTGTTATATTACAATTTACATTATTTTCCTAAGAATACCAATAAAAGAACGATAATCGGTTTAAAATCAGTTTTTTTAATCCGATAATCGGTTTACCCCAAAACCGATATTGACAACCCTAATAATTGCATAAGTACACGGACACAAATATCCACACATATGTTATACACATATTACATATGTAGCATTATGTACAATTGTACATTCATTTATAAAGGCATTTATACATACATGTAGCTGCCATGTTAACCTGCAGTGCATACTAGTAATATCTTACAAATAAAGTAAAATTTCTGTGTGTCCCTCTGTCCGGCAATGCATTTCCAGAATTTTACAGCTATTGACTCGAAATTTTCGCCGTTGGCTAGGGAAACACCAAGGACACGCAGTAGAGGGATTCTTGAACTCCGCAGCCACCATATTCCTGGTCTTCAGGGCCAAAACCTCCGGTACACCTCTTTCACACACCCATAAAACACAGGTCGTTCGCACATGCGGTCACGTGTACTTTATACGCATCAGTGTTGTTTCCAAGTTCCTCGGCTTGACTACCCACATTTCAACCTGACATGGAAAAGAAGCAAGAGGATTGGCTATTGTGGATTTGATTTGGTATAGCGCAGGTGAATAAGTTGGTCTCCCTGACATGGCTTTTGTATGTGCTGAGAAATTTTTGAGGATTTACATTAGGGCATAACCGAGTAGACAATTTCCACCGAGTACCGAATCCGAGTATTTGGACGAACTATTTGCCGGATCCAAGTACGAAGTGAATAGTAGCGGCAAATCTGGCCAGCGACTCGGCGAATACCATCCGTAGGCAAAGCGTAGTTAACCTGCCACATGCACAGCTATAGTGAATGCAGAGTCTTTGGCAATATTCTTCAAATGGCATATTGTCGCACTCTAGGCTATAACAATATATTCATTATTTAAAAACTACATTTTAAAAAAAATGTGAAACCTTGTTATAAAATTTGAAATATGAAGTTATCAACGACATCTTTACTCTCTAATGTTTACCGGAAAGTGGGTGGAACCAATTCAAGCGGGAAAATTACTGATTTGGTTTGCCACCTGGGAAATGCAACCAAAAAAATTAAACTATGTAAATTAACATAATTATTTTAAAGAAAATTCAATGGAATGTTAAGTTCTTGTTTAATTAATCAATAACTTATAAGTAAGTCCGTTAGTCCAAGACTTATTTGATGAAAAAATATTATTTTCTAAAAAAATTATTTTATGAAAAAAAGTTATTTTTAGCTATTTGCGTGTGTAATATTTGCCGAGGCGATTACTTCCAAATAGTCCAATATTCGGCCGAGGCGAATGTCCTAGGCGATTTCCGATTATGCCTTAATTTACATTATATTCATTAGAAACATTATACCAACCAGGTGAGTAAGTTATTTCACGAAGTGATATCATACTGTTTGAGGGTGGAGGTGTATTCAGAGTATACAGAATGTATATAAACACTATTTATTTATATGTATATTCTGTGTGTGTCTGCCTCTTTGTTTATGCATTTACATGCTTTTACAGCTATTTACTCAAAACCTTCGCCGTTCGCTCGGAGAACACCTCGGACACACAGTAGGGGGGTTGGTGAACCCCGTCGCTGCCGTTTTCCTCCTCTCCAGGGCCAAAAACCTGTCTTTACCTAAGCGAACGCTGGGTGCCCCGGCTAGTAGAGAATAGATTAAACAATGATCTTGATCTTTACTGAAGGTATTGAATAATTGTGTAATGCTGATTTATTCATTTAAACTAGGGGTGTACTGAATAGGTGCTTTTCACTATTTGGCCGAATACAAATAATTAGACCAACTATTTGGACAAATACGAATATGAATAGTACACAAAGTAGGCCTATCGACAGACTCGTAAAATTTCTAGTGTGAGCATAAGTTTTAGTCAGTAAATTTAACACATAAACTAAAAGTATACAGTTTGCTGCATGTAATTGTTACATCCCTCTGCCAGTCTGTGTAGACTAGGAATGGAACTAATTTAACTAAACTTAGAATGAGATGGCTGATATTGTGGTCCAGGCAGTAGAGAGTAACTTCAGTTCAGTCAATATTGTAGCCGCCGCTTGTGCAGAAATAGATGTCACATGACCACTATCTGTATTCGGTCCGACTGCTACTATTCGGCCGAATACCGAATAGCTATTTGGCCCACTATTTGGCTCTGAAGTGAATATGAAGAAAATATTCGGTACAGCCCTAATTTAGACATTCATAAAGTACATAGCAGATGTAAACAATGATGAAAAGATGAATGTAATTAAGCTAAAAATAAAAAGTGTGTTTACTTGACATGGTGTCTCAGAGGTGCCACATCATTTTTAGGGGAAAACTTTCTTTGTATTTCATAATGATAAAGTGCATTAAAAACTAAAACTGCTTGAGCTATCTCTAAATATAAATTCTTGCAGTAGATGTGAAATTGATGGTTAAACGACTGTGCTAGATACATATTTTCACACATTTTGCATTCCTTTAGCACTTTATAGAGATTTTGTCTAATGCTTTTCTTTCACTTGTTGTTATAGTTGATACATTGTGTTTTCTTAGCAGCATTGCTTTTATTATATCCTATGGGGTGTTATATTGTCCATAGGGAACATCCTTCTTTAAGTCTTTAAATCAGTCTTTTCTGTTTCTCTTGTCCATGTGTTGCACTATAGTGCAATGTACTGCATAATTTATTTAGCTTCTGTCATACCATTGTGGGAAATGTGTGTTCTTGATGGCATAGTTGTTGGATGTCAATCGAGAGGTGCAGTTCAAATCCTTACAAGAGCAGAAATTTAGTTCTAGATTTCTGTTCCATCTGCACCCTTAGCCAACTCAGTGACATTACTTATGCTGTTATAGTTGATACACTGTCTGTGGGATGATGAGACGGCAAGGGAGGACAGAGAGGAGTGGCGACAGTCCTCATATGCTGAGGCTATGAAATGAAGTCACTAACACTTCATACCTATGGCTGCCTCAGGACTATCATATCCAACATTGCACCATGTCTCTGGAATTACCTTCCTGAAATCCGTACTTTTTTCAGTGCCTCCGTCATCCAATGTCATCTGTCCCATGCTCCCCCATCCATTACTCCGGGTTCTCCATTCTAAACTTTAAGTCTCACTTTTTCAAGAACTCTTACCCAGACTCCTTACTTGATATTCCTTCTGTCAATTCTTGAACCAAAATGACACCCTCCTTAACAGCTACTTTGCCTCTGCTGACCTTCTGGAAACCGGACTCTGGCCTCCGGCCGACTATCCTTTGGAAAACCCCTCTGATTTGATGCAGTGCTCAAGTGCTCATGAATAAGTGCTTGACTTTCAAGTGGTGCTTTAGAAGTTTGGGTCGTTAGAGGCCAAATGTGTGTAATGCCCAACTGGCGGCCATTCATTAAATATCGTTATTGCAAAGAAATTTCAAAATGACAAAGTAAATCGAGTGAAGCGAACAATTTGAAAGTTATGGCATTCTGGGAACTGGATTTGTCTTTGCATGGTAAATATCAGCAGAGCTTTAGCTAAAAGACTGACACCATACCTGACGGTGAAGCAATTAAACGATATTTCCAAGAAAGTGCAAACAATTGCAAGCATAGTTTGAGATCCAAATATATTACTCATCTGACTAAAGCCAGGCGAATGTTGCAACAAACACACTTGTGAGGTAACAGCCAATATGTGATAAAAAGTCACATTTTTCAATTTCTAGTTTTTCAGAAATATGTTTTGAGTATTTTTATGATGTTTTAGATGATTTTGTAGTAGCCATTGTTACAATTGAATGACTTCCGAAAAATTGCCATTTTCCTGCCACTAATAGACTAGCTCAGCTTAAGGCTAGCATGGCAGAATTGGTATGAGTAGAAACCCATACTTACATCTAGCCTATGTCCTATTATGCAGAAAACAAAAGCCAGTGTATCTGTTTAAAATTAACGTCAACTCTTAACATAGTTGGTATGAAATTTTGCATTTCATAATTACCACCTTGTCACCTTGTGCTGTCAGTTCTTGGAACTCTAGCAATCGCAAAGACAAAACTTCTCCATTATACAAAATATTAAATGCATTAAATTTTTTCTTGGAATTATATTTGAACAACTTAACCATGATTTTGACTCATAGAATAGGAAAGTTTGTATCATTTTAGGGGGGAAAGATTTAACCATGTCCAATGCTGCATCACAGAGATATAGGTTGGTGATGAACTATATGGTCTATATTTATCTGGAATATATATGCATTGTGCATTACAGGTGCTTTGAGCATCGATGTTATTAGTGTTCAATTACAGAGGATTAGCTGAGGATTGTCGGTTTGCTGTAGGAGAGAGACTGGAGTGTTCTGACAGGTGTTCTTGATAGATTGCCATCCTTGCTGCAGAATAAAATGCTCCTATCATCTGTTCATCCATCAGACATCGAGCGCTTGGCCAGTAGGATGTGTCGCATGGTAAGAAGCAATGTGTATCTATATCACTAATTCACTATGTTAGTCTTGGTTCAACACTAACAACCTGTAGCTATCATTCAGTTTAGTGGTTATTTTCTTACATGAAAAATAGTATGTCGACATTGATCCTGAAAAATCAATAAAGTTTAGAACTGTGCTGTCACACACAACACTCTGGACGACGGCGCTATATCAAAGTCAATACAGACGACGAGGATTATGCAAAGATCATCGGGGTGTCAAACAACGAAACCCGACACCGCGAGGCAGATGTCAGAGACGACTGTCCCTTCCATCTCTACGACCCACAGACAAGAAATTGATGAATCAGTGGAAGATTGGGTGTGGACCGGCTGGTTGACACGGATCATGAATGGGGACAATTCCGATACGAATGACGCAACCCACTAGGCAGTATAACGATAATAATGAAATTTGATCCCTGGGACCTGTTACCCGTCTATGACACTGACCAGGCCCAGCCATACAGCCGCTAGTCAAACAGTAACTGGACACCCCTAGGAATCTGACGTTACGCCAAGGACGCCAAGACCCGACCAACCAGGGTTTAGTAATGGGTTTCTGCAGGTGACCTGTCGTCCAATAGAGATACGAGTTTTGCGTTTGGGATGGCGAAGGAAATCGCCTCTAGAAGGATTCCTATAGCGTAGCAAGCAAAGGAACAGGGACTTGTTTCGGAACTGGGGGAGACGCTAGGTTGTTCTGACGATAAGGGTAATCAACGTAGTTGGGAATCCCGTCTCCAACGTAAACCAGGGAAACATTTCTAAAAAGACACTAATAACTCCAGTAAGTGTAGATAGGATGAGTGGTGTGTATATATTTCATTAATATACATATTAAAAACCCTCAAGTGTGTTGTGTTGCTGAGCTTAGTGATAAAGGAAAGAACCAGCGGGTACTCTCGTCATCAAGAAGAAGGAGTGGCGAGAGTGGAACCCGCGACATGTGCTTTTAAGAATATCTGTCAGTATAAATGTCAGAGTTTAATTTAGGCCAGCTGTTGTACACTTGCATTTAAGACTTATTTCAGGCCGTAATTACAGGAAGCATGGGAATTATTGTGTATTCAGTACAGTTCACCTTACTAATTTATGATTTTTTGAGGAACTTCCTCCTGCCTTAATAGGAAGTAAGTGAAAGTGTAAGTAGAGTTATTTGGCTCTAGGTATTCTGAGTGGCTGGTCCAAAGCTTATAAATTTACCGCCCAGTTCAATTCTTTTGGTCAGTTCTCAATGTCATATTTGGGGCTGAGCTTAAGAGTCATTACTGTTTCAACTTGTTTTCTCTGACTGTTTTTAGACTTTGATTGGACTTCTCTAGCTGATGAAGATTTTTGACCACAATTTTATTTGTAGTGATCATTGATTGGCTGACACCTTGTGGTGCATTATAGTAATGGTAGGTCATTAGATTGGATTGGACAGATTTTAGATATGAAAGTAAAGCAAGGAAACTCTAAAATTTAAAAAATTATGATTATGCATATAATTTTAAAATCCTGTTCCATGACAAATGACTCTGTACCAAATAATCTAAAATATAGTTTCCTGTCTCATTGTGAATTTTTTCTTAATGAAAAATTTCAATGATTTTTCTCATGACCATGTGATATATTGTCATAGTAAATGCATGCCTTGACCAAACATGTTACTCCATTGTTTAAGGCACTAGCTGAAGTACCCGGCTTTGCCCAGGTTGATCTACAGTTTTTATTGTTTTTTTTCTCAGCGGTTAAACAGTATTCGTGCAAAATTTTGGATCAATCGCTCGAGTTGATCAAACGTTTTTGTGGCTGTTACTGTTACTCACCGCCTATGGCGGTTTGGATCTTCTGTGTTGTGAAAGGTTTGTCAACTTGATCGTAAGGTCATCATCTGCACCCCTATCTGGCCCCAACAGGGCACCCATTTGGACTCCTGTAGCTGCCAGATCCACCTTCCATCTTTTCTTCATCCCCTCTTCATCACCAATTACGTTTCCATCTCCTGACTTCAGTGAGCCCATTCTAGATGTAAATTTTCTCGTTATTGCCCTAACTTTTGAGAACATTTCTTTCGTTCTTCTTTTCTTTCCTTCTTCCTCCATTTCCCTCCACGTTTCATTTAAATGTTTTTCTTTATCTTTCCGTGCTTGCTTTTGGAAGGCACTGTTCATTTCTCTTACTTTATCTTTGTTTCCTGTGCATTTTGCAGCTTTCCTTTTCCCTGCTATACTAATAGCTTCTAGCGATAGCCATGGTGTTGTTGTGAATTTCTTCTTCTTCAGGATGTGTTTCTCTGCAACTTCCAATATCATTCCATTCATCTTCTCCCACAGATTGTTTGTGTCCTCCTCTACCTCCATCTCATCTCTCTCCAGTACTTCGAACCTATTCTTTATTTCCATCCTGTATTCCGGTGTGATGCCTTTGCAGTCGTATGTGGTCATTGCCCATCGTGTCCCTTTCTCCTCCTGTGCGCTTTTCCGCTTTTGTGTTAAAGTCTCCTATGACCATTAATATATCTCCTTTTGCAGTTCTGTCCATTACGCTCTGTAACTCAGTGTAAAATCTTTCATGTTCCTCTTCTGGTGCTGTTGATGTTGGAGCATACACCTGAACAATCGTGGTGTTTACCTTTCCTCCCCGGAATCTTACACTCAATATTCTATCACTCACAGTGTCGTATCCCATTGTTGCATTTGTACTTTTCTTGTCACACATGATTACAACCCGATTTCTTCCTCTCTCTTTTTGGCCTGACATTATTATCCTGTATCCGTTCCAATTAAAGTGTCCTTGACCTTTCCATCTTGTCTCACATAATCCTATTATTGCTGCTATATCTAGTCGTTTTGTTTCTTCCTGTATGATATTCATCTTCCCACTCTGCATACTTCTCACGTTCCAAGTGGCTACTCTCATCCTCTGTTTACAACTCAGGTTCAGTCTTTGCCTTCTGATGCGATCCACCACAGGACATCCTTCCTGTTGCTTCATAAGATCCGATGGCTCTCGACTCACCGTCTTGCTGTTCCCCAGTAACTGTTGAGTTGCACTCCGGCCTGGGAGTCTCGCCATCTGCAACTATCAGTCGATGGTTCTATATTAATCATTGCTGTTTTCTTGGCAGATTAACAAGGGTGGTTTGCCATTGCTTTCCCCTGGGTGTTTTTATTGAGACACCATCTCCTTGTGTTGATAACTTCCACCATCCATCCTTCAAGATCTTCTCCCCTGGGACTCGCATATACCGGCGAGGGCTCAGTCGTCCACCACACACTTTGCTTCCAACAGGGGTACTATGGGTAGGTGGTGTGGTGGGCAATTGAGCAACAGAGGCTTTATGAGACGCATGATGCCCCATTTTACCCTCGTGTCTGTACCTTACATAGCTGAAATGATCCAAGGATTATATATTGACTGATAGAGAGGTGACTTTCATGTTAAAAGCCACAACTTTACATCCAGTAAATATGGTAAGTATGACTGAGGTTAGTGATGTAAAAAAACTTTCACAAACAATATTTCTTGCCTTATGACATAATCTGTAGCTGTTCTCTGTTTCAGTTGGGTGATCGTAAGTTGCCTGAACATCTCATCAGCTCTCCAGGTCGTGTAAACAAGTCGGACTTTCATGCATATATCTTTCCTGTCCTTACGTGTCTAGTGTCCTTTCACAATCATCTCGACAAAAATGGACAGGTGTGTGTGCGTGTATCTATTATTTGCTGCTCAAGAAGAGATATGCAGATATACTAAACATATACATATGTAAGGCCGGGGGTCAAAATCCGCCATTTGTTGGCTCCTAGTTATTGAAATAAAGGCTGAAATAGGTGAGAGGGGTCAAAAGCACAGAAAATCGTTTCATGGTATATTGTTACAAATAAATATGTCTTCATTCAATATCTGAAAATAAAAATTTTTAATTCAAATATTTAGTTGGAGAAAAATGACTTTTAATGCATGGTGTGTCAAGATTTGTGTTGCTGAAATATGCATGCTTTCAATGGTAAACGACCAAGATTTCATATGCTGACCTGTCATAATTTACAAAGTAGCAAAGAGATTTTGATTCCGCATGCGTCATCTCATACAGAATATAGCGCTTTATTGCCCAGCAGAGTTGCAGAGCAATAATGTAATGGCTGCTAAAATATTTGATTACATGAATATTCTGAAGCATTGGCTTCGATTTTCTCAGTTGTTAAGATTATACTAATGAAAGAGTCAAATTAGTATAACTTAAGTTAGGTAAAAGCTATTTCAATTCTGTAAAAAGTATTTTGAAGCAGATGCATCGTAGAATATGATTTAATAAAAAAGTCAAAAGTGACAAGTGATAGGTTTTGACCCCTGCCTAACATATCACTGCATGTATGGCTTGCTTTTCTCTTTGACTTTGAACGGATGGGTGTTGATAGTTGGTGTGAACCTTTTTACAAATATCTTTGACAGCTGCTAAATCAATCAATCAATGAAACTTGATTTGGTGCCTCTTCAAGAAATCTACTCAGTGGCGCTCCCAGTCCAACCATGGTCAAAGAGAACAGATTTAAGAGAAGAGTAGGAAGAGGATGATGAGATCCTAAGTAAAAGCCAGAGGAAGCCCATTCCAAGTTGTATGGCCCGCAACAGAGAAGGCACGAGGCTGCTTCATAGCAGTGTGTAAGAATGGACTACTGAGAAGGGCCTGTGCAGCAGAGCACAGCGCACTCTTAGCACTAGCAGCAGTAGGGCGGCAAAGCTCCTGAAGGTAAGCAGGTGCAGCGCCAACAAAACAGCGCCAGGCCAAAGAGGCAATTTGAAATGCAATGAGCTGTGGGAGGGAGAACAGTGTAACACATATAGGCAGAAACATGGCCGATCCTAGAAATGTCTCCTACCAGGCGTGCTGCCGATTGGAGGACCCGCTCCAGTTGCCCTATCCTGTCTCGTGAAATGCCCTCATATATATGGTGGAGCAGTAGTCAAGATGAGTATGAATAAGAGTGGCTCCAGCACTAGTAGAGAGCGAGCGGAAGATCACCCATACTCTTGTGCATTTGGAAAATATGGTTGCACATATGTATTTTTACTCCTTTATTCCTGAGTTCAGCTCTAACTTTCTTTACAGACTAATTTGCTTTTCGCCTGTTTGGGCCCACTTCCACTGCATTGATCTCCATAGTCCATGAACTTCAATCTATGCTCAGATCAGAGCCATAAATATGAGAAGTGAAATATCTCCCTCTGTGCCATTAATGCAAGCATAGTACTAGGCTCTGGATTAGGACCCATATACTTTGTCATTGCCATTTCCAACCATAAAGCAAAACGTAGTGGCAATTGTCGCCTAAAATCTGCCAATGACAGTTACCTGTTGATTCCTGCATTGGCCACACTCTATCTCAACTTGACCATTGTCTTGACATGGGCTAGCATTAGTAATCTGAAATTAAACTATTCTAAGTCCAGAGAAATGGTCGTTATGTGGCCAAAGTCCAAAGCTAATATTGCCTTTCCTCCTTCCATATCTGGTATTGAGAGATTCTGGGTGTCACCATCTCTGATCGAGTTGGCTTTGAATACACATTGACTAAATTAGCTGTGAGGCCCTGCAATCCATGTTTGTTTGCTCTTCGTGTTTTAAGCGCAAACCATATTTATATTCAACGATTGTTTGATGTTGTTCGATCTACGACCATTGCACGACTACTCTCCGCCACCCCCATTTGGTTGGGATGCGCCAATGTGGGGAGTGTAAATCGCCTTAATGATCTCTTGCGTATATTAACCATTCTGGCTTCCCTCCTGTTGACTTTTCTTCTTTTGAAGAGCACTACTCTAGAGCCACCTTTGATCTATTCCATTCAACTCTGCTGAACTCATGTCACATCCTTCACAACCTCCTACCTCTCCATGCAACATGTGATCCAGGCCACACTCATGACCACATCCTACCTAGTTGTTGATGCCTTAGAAAAGAGATCTATTATTATGCAAATGTTAAATGACTTTGTTTAAAATTCATGATTTTATTTATACCAATTATACCAACTATAATTGTGTGTCTGCTGGTAGTCTAATAATGAGTACTCTTACTTACGTACTTACTTAATACATGCTAAGCATAACAAGATGACCATATGCTATTTCCTCTGCCAATAGGTGTTATATATATTTATGCATACCACAAAATTAGCTAAAGCTAACATTGGTAACTGCATTTAAATGCCCGACGGAGTTATATTTAGCTGTTTATATACCGACTTTATCGACTACTCACTAAATTACGTCAAAGTGATGTCCATATACTCTTGTTACTCGTTTCCCTTCTCAATAATAATAATATTAATGAAGTTTGTTTTTTAACAATTATTTGAGATGTGACTTTGTAATAATTTGTATTTTTTATTTTTTGCTGTGTTAAATGTTTTTTTTATCATCAAAACCATGGTTGGACTTATTAAAAGTGATACAACTTTTGTTCTGTTTAAAATAGTTGAGGCAATTTGGCTGTTATTTGCAAATATGAATTAATTTTGCTTCTGTAAAATGTCGTTTGGTAATTCCTACTTTTGGCTTAAATATTAGCAATAAATCTGAGGGGTCACATTTTTGGTCCACCCTGTAGATAGATGATGGTATCAGTAAAGGAAGGATGTTCTATGAACGTGTTAAGCTAGTGGTTTCCAACCTGGGGGTCGCGACCCCTTAGGGGTCGCAAAGCGTTTTCTAGGGGGTCGCGGCGGCTTATAGGAATTAGCCAAAATGTCTTAGGAAATGTAAGCATGACGTTTGTTTGTTTAAATAAATTTCATTTTTCAAGTTTTTTAACGCTTTCTAACAGTATATATACTTTAAATTTTCCTATCATTAATGAAGTTTAATATGCCTGTTATGCATTACTACTCGCTCACTTACTTACGGTGAAAGCAGGTAACATCTAGTCTGTGTTATTCTATTCTGAGTCTGATAGCTGGCGTCTGCATAAAGCACTGTTGTCATAATATTAAAAGTACAGCTATCCATTGTGACATTCTGAAAACCCATATTATGGAGAAAAAAGCATAGATACTTGGAAGACTATCTCAAATTTGTCTTTACGATCTCTTGATCAGCAATGGCATAGATCTCGAGAAGCCACAATGCGTTCTGTGGAACGTGGTTCTTAGTGCTGTTTTTATGGAACCATAAGCAAAACTAAAATGCCACTCAGAGAAAAAGCATAAAAAATGTGGAGTTTTTTGGACGGCACGAATCTGGTCTCAAGCGTCAGAGACTTGATCCTCAGCAACAAATCACACGGTTGTCAAGCTTCAAATTTAGTCACCTTGCTAAACAGAAGAAACCCCACACGATTGGAGAAACGCTCATTAAACCATGCATGTTGAAGATGGTAAACTTAATTCTTGGAGAAGTGAGCAAGATAGAGTAAGAAGATGCACTAGTACGAAATCCACTCTGTATCCCTGATTGTAGCCAGCATTCCCGATGAAGTACAGACTGAATACTTAGATAGGGGCCTATCCGTAACGATTCTTCGACACGTAATTTGTTTCATGAGAAATAATTATCGACTCAGTTCTGGCATGTTTTGTATCAGTCATCTCCAAATGTCACCATGTTTGACTTTCGAGTTTTGGTTCCATTTGCCTCCATATTACTCTGTGAAAGTGGATTTTCAATGCTTCTTCATATCAAGGCAAGTAACAGAGTGAATGTTGAGGATGACTATGACATGAGGGTGCCAGGTTGGTTTTAACAAAAACTCAGGCGCCCTCCGTGAATTTTGAAATTGGCGGCCCAGATACAAGTAATTAAATTGAAAGAACTTATTATAATATTTGATTGCATTACAGTTGTACATGCCTAATTAGCCTATATTCCGAAAAATCTGTGTCCATTGTGTTTTCTGTATGTTTAACCGAGGTCGTTCTTGACCTAGGTTCTATGGCATATGCAAATGTGGTGGGGGTCACAGGTAACTACGATTATACATGGGGGTCGCGACGTGGAAAAGGTTTGGAAACACTGTTAAGCAATGCCAATTGGAGTGAACAGAAATCTCTGCCCAGTTCATCTATCGTACCTCTGAGTAGATATCTTGAAGGGGCGCTATATCAAATCTTTTTGATTGATTGATTGATTGATTGATTGATTGATTGATTGATTGATTGATTGATTGATTGATTGATTGATTGATTGATTGACTGATCCAAGGTTGATGGACTGTTATTAACTTGAGGCTGCATACAGAGTGTGATTAATTATCAGGTGGAGTTGGTTCACTGTCTGGAGTTTGGTCTTGTGTCGAAGTGTGCTCTGGCTTGCATCCGTGGTTTGACAGTCTGCGCCCTTGAGATGCAGAATACGATGATGCGTCTGCTGCCCTCTGTCCTCTTCAAACTCTCTCAGATCTGTGCAACGGTTTCAATGGCAGTTCCTCTCATGGAGTTCCTCTCAAGTAAACCACCCACTATGTTCATCCTTTCGTTAAATTAAGCATTGCATACAGTTCTTGTGCAAGCTGTCATTAAATGGTCGTACTATGGTCTCTCATGCTGCTGGTTGATGAATTTTTGTCTTGATTGTTTACAGGTAGAGACACTTTCTTCTGAACTGGTGTTCTGGCATTTAGATGTTTACACTCTGCCTTTATGAACCTTCCAAAGATGTTGTAACTTTCATATAATATATGAAAGATGTATATTATACAGTAAATGAATTGTTGTGAATATTGAATTCAATCATCATCGTCTTCATCATCGGCGTCATTTCCATTCTAGCGTCAACTCTTCTTGAAGTATGTTGCAATGCTATCCTATCTGTGTTTGTTGCTATCTGATAACATCATCTGATCTAATGTTTTAGGCCTGATTCATTTGCCACAGCTGTATTCAAATTTTGTTGAGGAGCAGTATAAATTCGTCTTTGCCATTGCTTTACCTTACACAAATCCATTCAAGTAAGTTTAACTAAACATCTGGTCCTCATTATTACCTGATGTTGAATTCATCTTATTTTTATTCGTGCAAAATGTAAGCTGTGACATTTGACTTGATTTAAAGGCCTTTGGGAAATGCCAAATGTAGTCAACAACTGATTGATTTCAAAATTTTATGAGTCTATGTAGGTTATTTTATTTTATTTTGAACTTCATATGTGCACAACATCAATGAATCTGTTCTCTAATCTATTCAGAATTTCTGATCTCATAACTTCTATAGTGCCATTAGCACAGTTTCACAAGTCATGATGAACCAGACACCAATCAGTGGTTAGTTTTATTTATACTTTAATCAAATGATAATATAATCAGTAGGGCATAACCGAGTAGAGAATTTCCACCGAGTACTGAACCCGAGTATTTGGATGAACTATTTGCCGGATCCGGGTACGAAACGAATAGTAGTGGCAAATCTGGGCAGCGACTCGGCGAGTGCCATCCATAGGCAAAGCGTAGTTGACCTGCCACGTGCACAGCTACGGAGAATTATCTATAGTCAATGCAGAGTCTATAGCAATATCCTTCATATAGCGTATTGTCACACTCTAGGCTGAACAATATATTTATTATTTAACAACTTTATTTGTGAAAAAAATGTTAAATCCTGTTATAAAATTTGAAATATGAAGGTATCAATGACGTCTTTACTCTCTACTGTTTACCGGAAAGTGGGTGGAGCCAATTCACGCGGGAAAATTACTGATTTGGTTGCCACTTGGGGAACGCAACCAAAAGAAATTAAAATGTATAAATTAACATCATTATTCTAAAGAAAATTCAAATGAACGTTAAGCTCTTGTTTAATTAATCAATAACTTAGAAGTAAGTCTGTTAGTCCTAAATTTATTTGATGAAAATTTTTTATTTTATCAAAAAAATTATTTTTTCGAAAAAGTTATTTTTAGCAATTTGCGGGTGTAATATTTGTCGAGGCAAATACTTCCGAATAGTCCAATATTCGGCCGAGGCGAATGTCCTAGGCGATTTCCGGTTATGCCCTAATAATCAGTGGGAGAAACTGATAGAAGTTCATTATTCCAGATCTTTGCTAATGACAACTGATGCTTGTATATAATAGAATAGAAATGTGTGTGTTTGTGTGTGTGTCATTCATGAAGTCAACATTCTTGTTATGCACCCCACATGCAAATACCAATTTCAGTATCAACCTCTTTGTTAGAAGATGAGGGAGGAAGGTTGGAGAGGGTACATGGGGATGGGAGTATGGGCCACATGCTCATTTTAAGTGGAAAGCACAATTCAAATTTCTTCTTTTAACCATCTTGGGATAGGCAAACATCCAGTTGTTAATAATAGTGGTGAAGCTATATTTATGAGATGAATTTCAAAGAGAGCTGGCGAAGGGTACTTGTAGGATGAGACAATCTGAGTGAGGTATTCAACTGACAGATAGATGACTGGACCTTCAGAGTTCCACGTCTGTGATGAGCTCTGCATGAGGAAGGTTAACAGGTAAATGAAGTGTTTGCAACATTTGGATATGATCACCAGCTGACCCATTGTTTGTGGAGTGAGAGATAAGACAATGCAGTTGAAAACCTGTTGTTGACTGTGTATCTCGTGTCTCTTATACCCTCTGACTGTACTCAACGTTCTTCCTCTACTGCTACGCATAAATAACTGACTTCTGGTAGGACATGGCTTTTAACTGACACTGACACCTTTCATAGTTTTCAATTTTTTCTTTTTTTTAAAACACAAGAGACCAATATTAATTTCAACTCAATCTATTGAGCAGATTCAGTGCAAATCAACTTCATAGTATACATTGTTCAAACATCAATTTTTGGCATTAATCAGCTGCTAAGATTTCCAGCCACATGTGCAACACCTTTGCCTAACCAACCAACCAATTAAAAGGGCAAGGCAAGATATTTGACTTTTTTCTTCATTTAGATACTGTGAACAGTGATTACCGTATTTCCTGATGTTTGACTGTTTTTTTCCTTGACTGTTTTTTCTTCATTTATTTAGATACAGTCATTACACTGTTTCCTTGGCTTATCACGTCATTGCAATGTGGTTCATTAAGTGTCGCCTGCCCTTCAGGTGGGGATTTGTTCGATATATCATCAAGGTAAATTGTCTCGTCTTTTAATTACTCAAAACTAGTTTTACTCAATTCATATTCTAGCATTGACTGGTGTATTTTAATGTGGATGGTCCCTAACTAATCGACATATATAAAAACGTTTGCCATTGAAACGTTACAATTTGCAAACATACATGTGTCTATTTTATATTGCAAAACTGACAGTTTGTGAGATTAATTATTGATAGATTAGTTATTGATAGCATGTGTATCAACATGGGCTACAACTGCCCAGATTTGTGCTATCTGTGTCTGAAGCTTTACAGGGACTGTGAATAGTTCTTAGATGGGTGCATGATATCTGTTGCCATTTCTATTTAGAGTTTTGTGTTAACAATTGGTTGGAGTTATTTCAGTGACTTTGTGTGTCTGCATTTACTTGAAGATTTATTTGATAAAGGAATGATCTAATGGAAGCTTACCTGTTTTACCATTGCAATATCTTTGTCAGGAATACACCAAGACCCAAAATCACTTTTGGTTCCTTGCTTTCACATAACAGCATTGTCTCCTGAAAACCCATCCCCTTGAATGCAGTGACATTTGCCAAGATGATATGACAAGAAAATGCCACACAAAACATTAGAAATCTTGGCAGAAATTAGTATCGATTCCGACATGCTTACTTGGCAAAAGCTAAAATGTCCCAGCATGTAAGAAATTATCATGTTAGTTCCACTCTTAGATGGTCAGTTTGTTAAACTAGCATCTGACACTTCGTTGTGTTATGTTTGTCGTTTTGTTGAACTTCTCATTAGTCACAGGAAACTGAGTGTGTTTGCTTAGTGTTTGGCACATTGATGGTGTATGTCATGTCTCTTATACCTTCTGACTGTACTCAACGTACTGGTGTCTGTCAGGTACTTAAGGTACACATCTGATTGTATTATCTCAACCATCATAGACAAGATGCTTGTATGAAAGGTACATAGGTAGACATTTGTTGTTCCAGTACATCTGGCATCCACAGTCACAGTCAGGCAGCAAGCCTGAGCCGACCAATATGACAGATGTGTAAGGTGCATTTAGACATGGCACGTCAGTTGCCATAGGAAAAAAACCACTTGTTCTGGTGAAACCATAAATGATAGCAGCTTTGTTGTCTTGATCTGCTACTTATGTTGTACTAAGGAGGTCGGCTTCTTCACTTGGCATTCATTATGTTGATTTGCCATCCTGGTAGTTACTACTCATCATGGAGGCATTAATTAGGCTGGTGATTTTTGACTGGGTGATGAAAGTTGCATTAAATTACACTACCTTAGAAGCCAGTGATACTTGTCCATTATACAACAAAAAATATTGCAAACGAGAGTATTGTGCCAATCATTTGAGAATGGGATGGTTTTGTATTGCCTTAATAATAAATTTCATTTTAATTTCAAACTGGTAAACCACAATATGAACATTGATTACAGACGTAGTATGAATGTTGGCAACGAGTGGAATTTAACCGTCAGCAGCCATGCAAGGCATTCATTACGTTATGCATCTAATTTAAGCAGCGCTGCCGCCTGGCAAACGAAGAATTAGTCAACCCTACGGTGGATATGGAATTCAAATTTGATTCCTCAGCTCTGTGCCCCAGTGTGTTACTCTTTGACTCCTCTAAAATCAACTTAGCTTGATTTGGTTTTTTATGTTAGAAGTATGGTCATGATTTATAAATAACTAGATGTTTTGCTCCGAGGACGATTAAGTTAAGTTCCCTTGCATTCCCTTGGACTTCCTTGCCCATTTTGCCTTCATTCTCTCCTTCCCCACCAATCCTGTCATCTTTTATGTTAATAATTACTTATTTTTACCTTGGAATATTTTAGGGGTTGAAATCCAATGTGTTACGACAAATTGAGGAATCAGAGTCGTATCTGCAGCGCATTAATCAAGATTCAAGTGACCGTAGTCGAACTCAGAGTCTTAATGAGGAAGCACTGAGAAAGTAAGTAAGGTCACTTTCTCTTCTTCCTATTCTTTGAGTTTTGAAGAGATCGACCTAAGAGATTTTTATCTGTGAAGCTTCTGCTCTTTTAGATATATCCTAAAGCCTTTATAATTTGTAATATGATATTTCCTGTACCTGTTGTTATGTAGTAGTCAGGAACTTTCTTACAACAAGCTACAGTTTAAAAGCCATATATACCATTGTAGCAAGGTTGCTGCATTGTCTAATTTAAAACTTAATAAATTTGTAATTCAGGTCGTGTGTCGTTTGATCCAAATGTATGTCATGTATCGATGCATGTTGTGATGAAGTTCTGGTGTATTAGCTCCTTAGAAACTGCTTGTAACTAAAACGGCATTGTTTATAACGGACTGAAGGGAATTTCTAAATATGATAATTATGGGATTGAATTCAATGAGACCATTGTCTCCAAATATTGTACTAATGAGCATGGATCATGTTGTCTGATTCTTTAGTTTTTAATCATAATTACGTTTTTCATTAAACTTTTGTGACATTTTTAAGTGATGAATATATGTTTATTTCTTATGCGATGCTAGCTGCTTTTAATGCTTGTGTGGTGCTTTTTATGTGTAGTGATTAATTATGCTGCATAGTAGGCACATGAATTAATTCAAATGATTTCAAGAAGACACAGTTTGATTGTACCACATTCTTTTTGTGCCCTGCTTACTCTATAGATGATGACGGTCACCTGTTCACATGCAGTGGATGCTACCAGTTGCAGCTGCTTTATGTATGATGTTTAGACCCAGTCATTACTTTTATTTTTTTTCATATTATTATTATATGTATGTATGTATCAGAGGTTTAATATAGCCATTTTTATGTTTAAAGGAAGCAAGGAAACTTGATATAGCACCTCTTCAAGAAATCTACTCAGAGACTGTGCTAGTCCACATGATGTTAAATGTCATTGTAATGAGAGTTAGAACAGTTAGCAAAACAGCGCACAGTACGCTAAAAGAGTCACCAATGGTTGGCCCGTGCATAAGCGTGAAGCCAGCCAACGAACTCCCACCAACAGCCGACATATGGATGTTCAGAGTCTCTGGATCGGATGGTGGTTAGAACATTGTCTCCTAATTAATCTAAACAGAGGTTCATTAACAGTTTAATAAAGAGCATTTACTCAGAGTGACTGGGAAACAATGCACCTCCTCATTGTCAAAGTGTTAACAAAAGAACAATGTTATTATGTTGAGCTGATTTAGAGATTAGGAGTACATATTTTCTCAATAAGACTATTCTGTAGAAATGGACCATTGCAGGTGAGAGTGTAATCTTCTATAATGTGGCTATTTGTAGGCATAGGGTGAGAAGCTGCTGCTGTTGAATGAACCAACATGCTTGTGTGTTGGATTTGTACTGTATTGACACAGACCAGAGCTTTAGATCAGCTGCACCAGTTGTTTGACTGATGGACCAAGGATCCATTGGATCCATTGCAGCAATATTAGATCATTGGCTGCAAACAGCCAAGAGTTGGCTGAGAGTTGAATGTAGGCAATGTTCCAGTAGGTATGGAGTCTGATTCTGGTACGGAGTCCATGTATTGGAGGCAAAGGAGATTGAATGTAGAAGAGGAGCTAGCATAGTTGTGTAACAATTGAAGGTGTTTAAGTTAAGTAAGTAAGTCTATTGTTTAATACTCCACTTGCAGAAGCGCAATGGGACATTCAGCAACAGGCAATTATTTTAATACATTAGAAATAATGTTAGGTAATTCAAATGTAAAATAAAATCCAGTTGATTTAAATGAAGGAAATTATAGTGTCACAGTTCATCTGTAGAGATGACTTTTGACTTTGAATTAAGGCTCAGGTGACATAGACCGTGAACTTACCTAATGGAAGATGACTATCCATCCCATCTTCTTGATGTTTCACAGTGAGTTATAGCTTGGAACCTGAGCAGTGAGCAGTTGGCAATCTATGAAGGGCAGCTTTCGAGAGAGAGAGTTGATGCCAGATCACGATGACAGCAGAACCATTGAGGATGTGAGTAAGGATGGCATGTGCAATGGAAGCTGATTTATTTGACACTCTGGATATTCGATGCCATGAGTCATTATTTTATCCACTGCCAGCAGCTGAAGTTTGTACAGTAATTTAAGAATCTAAGAATACGACCATAACATGCACAAGGAAAATGGTTTTCCTGCTGTGGATACAACTTTGGCGCTATACCGATTAAACGGCCATACGCGCAATTGTGGCGAGCGATGCTCGGCAGGTCAGGACACAGCCATCCTGGCGGCATTGACCGCTATCACGATCGTAGGAGACCCCATAACCACCGAAAAGGCTCTGGAGGATTTAGGAGACACACAACCTTAAGAGAGGAGGAGATGAGTGACATGCAGGCTATGGCTGCAAGCCACATGTGCACCAGTACGGCATCCTCAGTATCTGAGAATGCATGTCCTGGAAACGACATTGATGTCAATATTGAGAAGGGTACCATAGCGCCGGGACCACAGGGACATAAGGATAGAGCCTTATATCCCTGAATTGTGGTGACAAACCTTATATATATATATAGGTATGTGACCGCAATTCAGTGGGATAATAATCCACTAGAAAACCCGACATAAGTCCACAATCCTAATCAGGAACTACACTTTTGACGAAAAATCTAAAATTACGAAAATAAATAAAGTGTAAACGAAACACATATATGAAAAGAAAGAGCAAAAAAATACCAGTCACACATGCGACGCCCATCCTCATCCAAGATGCTCTTGTGTAAATGACGTTTTAGATACACAGCCTGACAGGCCTCTGTCCCTGTCTTAAATAGCTTGGATTAGGATTATATACGTATGATGGTTGTTTATTTTGTTATTAGCTATGACAGTGCTACACATTAAACATACTGTAGATCTGTGTGATTAACAATTGCCATTTAGCCCTGTTTACCAAAATATAGATTGCTGTCAGTAGTTATCTGTCTATGTGAAGCTATCTATGGTGAAGTTATAAGTACTTAAAATACCTGGTTTTGGGTTCAATAATATTTAATAAGATATTTGTTAAGATAGTTCCGAAAATGACTGCTT
This sequence comes from Bimastos eiseni, assembly GCA_959347315.1. Classification (NCBI taxonomy): domain Eukaryota; kingdom Metazoa; phylum Annelida; class Clitellata; order Crassiclitellata; family Lumbricidae; genus Bimastos; species Bimastos eiseni. The sequence goes on from OY365814.1 coordinate 9,631,563, forward strand.
CCACAATATTTTTACATTTCATTATGTCATACCATTATAATAAATCGTTATTGTCATGTTAAAAACAATGACTTATAGTTGAAAAGTACTGTATGTGTGTACACTAATTTTGATAATAGAATAACATGACCGTGAAATTCCACAGGCAGACAATCTAGAGCGAAAATCCTTTTTAATGAGAATGTTGTATTATTAAAATTAATGTATTGCTATTTAAAAGAAGATCTACTAATCCCCACAACTGCATATATGTTGCAGACAATCTAGAGTGGAAATTATTTTTCAATTGTTTAATTAGAATGCTGTTCTTTAAAATGTATTGAACACCAGATTGCGGATAAGCAGTTAGTTTAATAAAGAATATACTTACTTACTTACTGTTGTTATTCTGGATGCTTGCATATCAGAGGAAAAATGTATTTTCATAAACACAGTATAAATACATTTTATTGCAATTAGAATAAAATTCAGACAAATTTCAATATGATGGGCACTTAATTAATTGGTATACAGCTAATACAGTAAGTTGTCAGAAGCATACTTTTACGCATAATTTAAATCAGGCTGTGTTCAAAGGATGCTGATGCTGAATATTCATACTTAGCAGTGCAACTCTTGTCGGGTATATTGACCAATACAGTGTGTCAAGTGAATAGCTTTGGGGTCATTTAAGTGGATGTCTGCTTAAATCAGTTCAGAATAAACGATTCCGTACTGTAAATATATAAATTTCGCAGTGGTGTAAAGTTTGGTCTGTCAGTCTTAAAGTTGTATAAATAAAGAAGCAGCAATAAAGAAGCAGCAGATTTTAATTCAAATGCACGATTGTCAAATTGTGATCTGGTTGGGCAACACATACGATGTCTGTCTTTCATTTATGGCTGAAACATCTGATCCAACATTTGTTAAACTGATCCAAGAAGTTGTTAATCACGTGATCCTCATTTTAGCATGTGTCTGAATCTGTGTTGGTGCAACTTTCATATGGCAAGAAGTTGTTGATTGATTGACCAGTGTAACAGGGAATATTATGCCATTATGTCTACATCCTCGCTCTCTAACATGGACTGGAATGGAATATAATCTGAACTAAAGTTGTAAATTATGACTAAAATTGTAAAATGTAACTGGTTGAACAAATCAAAACTGAAAACAATTTTCCAGTGACAGCCATGCTGAAGCCAATAGGTGAGCAAAGGAATATTTTACAGCTTCTAATGCTTCTAATTGAATTTTGCAATTGTCATACAAATCGCTATCTCAATTTGGTGCTGTGGTGCAGCATGATTTGAGTTTATTGCTACTTACAAGCATGTTTTTTTTGCATTAAAATTATATTTTGACTGTTAGATTATCGGTTTTGGCCTGTTAAGTTTTAATTTTTGGCTAACATTTTCTTTTTTTGTATCTGAGATTAGGTTTAGTTATTTATTTCTTGTTTGTTTGATTTCCAGTCATGTGATCTGTGTTTCCTGTGCTTCATGATCTCGATGGTCACAATCAAGCAAGACACAGCACCCTAATGTCTGAATTTTCATAGAACATTGGCACCTCACAGTCTATCATTATGTGCATTCATGTGCCTCCCATCACCTAAATAATTGTTCTTTCTTATTTAGGTGACTATTTTACTGCTTGTTGTTCTTCTTTTCCTTGTGTTTTCACTATATGAGACTAAGCTACCTACTTCTGTGTGTTTTATTGTTTTGTACCTGCTCTGCTAAGTTTGGTGGGGAACTGGTCAATTATTGAATTCACAGTTGCATCACTGGGGTCTGATTAAGTTTGAACATAGCTCAAGTCCATTAACTTTACCTGGTTTGTTGTAAATTTAAGGATATCTCTGTCAAAGCTTTGGTCTCCAGTCACCTGGACTAGTGTTACTTATTTATTACTGGACGCAGCAATAAAAAGTACTAAACGTTGCTGTCCCAGGTTAGGCCGGCCGCTATACATGTGCATGGCTGCTATGTACACCTTTGCTGTTCTAGCACATTTGTTTCTGTTCTGAACATTTATCAACCTTTGAGATTTCTTAGAATTATGCCTCTGCTCTGATGCTTGCTACTCCATTTCTATGAATACTAATCTCATGCCAAAGGACATTTTTATGGAGTACAATCTCACATAATTTATGAAAATATTAGGAGAAATAAGTGATGACAACCCTCAAATCAACTCTATTCATCACATTCTCCTATGCTTAAATAATCATTTCCCATGAATTGAACTATTTTACTGGAACAATCTTCCAGTGAAGATGAGGAGTGATGCTTAAGCCAACTCCAAATGGCAGCCTTTAGTAAGGAATATGGTGCACTTGACTGTTGCGCACCCCATTTTAACCCTTTGAATGTCACATATATTTAGCCACTCTTCTGTTTACAGCCAAGTACATGTACTAAATGAGACTGGGAAACCAATAATTGTAGCTTGCAAAGTCTTCTATTGTTCTGGTGTCTAATGCACGATGCATCAGCCTATGACACATCAAAACCAGCCCATGATCTAGTCAATTTCCAGAAGATCAGTCCATAAGATCAATAAGGCAGCCACCTATTGTGTAATTTGAAAGATTTCAATTGAGAATGAAATGATATGGTCAGCAACTGAACACAGCACACAAACACCAAAGTAACTCATTCGCAGAGAACAGTTCTTGATGTACGTATGACATAAGCAGATGACCTTATTGAAGTCTAGGGAATAAGAACTGATTTAAAATGTTGTGGGCAACCAGAGTTCACAGTTTTATGAACTATGAGCCTCAGTTTTAAACAAATTCTTTGCTGAACAAGGATCCAATGCATAGATTTAAGCACAGTTATTGTTGTAGGCAAAAAGTTCTGAACTCTCTGCAGCTTTGGAATATTTGAATAATTTATACTGTTATCAATTGATAGACAAAATTAGGAAATGTCTCTTGTCTAAAATGTGTCTTAGAGCAGATGATGCATACATCATATTGTATATAGGTCTATTTTTAATTTGCTTGAAATGTATTTGCATTTTTAATTCTGCCAAGCTAAATATTGGTTTACAGTTCATATTAATATTTGGTTTTTCGAGAAAGAAAATTTGAGTGTGCACACTAAATTCCTGTCTGCGTTGTCTCCACGACCTGTGTGGTGCACGTGCACATGCCTCAGCTTAGAGGGAACACTGGGTATGAGTTGGCCCCTAAGCAGATCACTGACTGTAGAACCAGATGTGACAGAATTCGCAATGAGGTGATATGGAAGGAGTTGGTGAGGTAGAGCAACTGGTAGACAGGGTGGAGACCAGTTGAGAAGACAAACAAAGACAAGGATGGACAATGTGTAAGAGGATCTTACAGTACAAGGAATGAATTTGAGCACTGACGTTATCTGCTATAGCTTGAACTTTAAGATTTTGTCAATTGGGCACTTACTTGCAATCTTAAGCTCAATGGCAATAAATCTAAGGAGATCGATATATATTTAGGCATCCACTGTTTTAATTAATTACTTAGTCATCCACCCACCATATACCAGGAATGGATAGGGTGTCAGAGTCTGTTATTCGATGGTAGCCATTACATTCCGTCTCCTCTTCCATAAGTTTTGACCCCCATATTGACTGGATCTGTATTAAGGCTAGCCAGATGCCTAATGAGATACATGTCTCGTTGCCCATGATATCTGGGTGATGTGTCTATATTTTTATTTATTACCGAAATTTAATACCGTCCTTCTTCCAAAAATTTTTGCTCAGAAGTGCACACACGCCTCGACGACGCAATTGCAGTTGTACTGCAGATCAATTGTGCGCGAAGGATTTGTTCAAGGTCCCTACATAGTGACTCCCCGGACGAGGGTAGAACCCGCTCGCTCAGCACACACTGAAAGTTATGGGCTGACCACTCTAACCGATCGGCCACCATCGCACGGTGACCGATGACTATATAATGAAGCTTAGGCCACCACTTAGGCCTATTTTCTCTATGCGTTCCGTGCATGATCTGGCTTTGCTAATGCTTGCCAGTGCTCGCGTATTAATGCAACAATACAGAAAATGGTAGAGCTCAAGTTGCTGCCTACTGACCAGAAGATGTTCGATGACCTTTGTGGCCGTGCTGATTACTCCTTTATCTTTTTCTGTACTTGACAACCTCTGCCATGACTCATGTCCTAGGTTGTCGTCTTCTGCCTCCTCCTATTAAGAATGTCATTACCTACTCACTTTGTCCTCATTTGTGCAACTGGATGTGGTTTTATAGCATGGGTGTTATTCATTTGACTATTGCCAATCCTTTCTACTCTGTCCTTACTTACTCTGTCAGAGCTCTGATGACATCTGTTTTGTAATTGCATCTTCTGATCATTTTGTGATTGAGCATTCTTACATGGTTCTCTTCTCATCTTCCCACAATGAGTTTGCAGGTGGTTCAATAAACTACTTTCATGTATACATACATACATACATACATACATACATGTGTACAATTGTACATACATGATATATGTACATAAATATTATAAATATAAAGAAATGAAATCATCAAGTGAACTTTTGGTTTGTTGTATGCTAAAGACTCATTTCATTTTGCTATGTATTTCAGAATTTTCTTTTAAGCAATTTTGTGGCGTGTGGGCTGATTGCGCTAACTGGACTCATTTCATATTTGGAGGTGCTATTATGACCTTTGAAATGTTTACTAAGGTCATAATATAAAACAATTGATATATGTCTGCTGAAATCGGCTGATTTGACTGGAAGACGCATTTAAAAATTGATACCCATTGACATCCCAGTGATGCCTGAAATATAAAACAGCAGACAACTCAAGATTTCTAACATCACTTCTGCTCTATGCAACTGTAATTGTGCCTCTGCATCAGTTCACCTTGTGCTGTTATGTTATAGAACTCTAGCAACCGTCATGGTCTCCACCTTCCCCCATGGTCTCTACCTTCCCCCATGGTCTCCACCTTCCCCCATGGTCTCCACCTTCCCCCATGGTCTCCACCTTCCCCCATGGTCTCCACCTTCCCCCATGGTCTCCACCTTCCTCGTCGTTCTCTATCCTTCACTGCCTCCCTCAGCTCCTCCATCCTATGAGAAATATCAACACTTTTACCAGTCTTGCAGAGTTGTCAGCGTTACAGAAATCAGATGAAAGCTTCAATGTCCACAGCATCACAGCTATTGTTGAATGACCCTGGCTGTGGCATGAGGCTGTGGCATGAAGCTGTGGCATGAGGCTGTGGCATGAGGCTGTGGCATGATGTTGCTCAACTCCATGAAGTGCGACTTTTTTCCAGCTGTTCTTCAAGTTTTGGCCATTCAAATCTTTCCAGTTGCTTGGTTACACAGATATATGAGCACATTTGCATCTAAGGTAGCAAAGAGACTGTGTCATTGTTGTCTGGACCTGTGAACTTCTATAATCCATTTGAAGAATTAGCCTAGGAAGTTTGCAGGTAATGTTAGGCATACTTTTACATCTGTGACTGTGTTTAAATTATCAATTTGGTGTGTGACAAGAATCTGATGTCACTTGATGTTGTGCTGTTGAAAAGGAAAGCGAGTCAGACGGCTGCTAAGGTCCGAGTTGCTAAGGAGAGCGGGGCGTCGGGAGCGATTGTGAGCATCGATCAACCAACCACAACCACTGCTACAACTCCATCAATAGCGGCTGTTCCAGATCAATCAGTTGCTTCTAATTTTCACAAGGAGCTGAGAGACACCTGTGTGGATATGTTGTCACGCTATGCATATTTCACAAGCTCTAGCATTCCGAAAAGGTAAGGCTTGCTACATTTCATACACTGCTTAGTGTGGATTAAACTAAGAGGTTGCAGATTTTGTTCCAATACAATACAATTTAATTTGATATTGCCCTTCTTGCGATTAGTTCAGATTTGCACATGAAGGACTTGCTCAAGGTTCCTACACTGTAACTCGTTGGACGAGGGTCGAACCCGTACTCTGTTTTGCTTTCTTAATTACACCATTCAATGGAAAGTCATTCAGACTTTTTGTCATCTGTGTTGCTAGTTTCCTTGCCTCTGATTATTATTGATGATGTGAAGAAATTGAACTGGGGTTCAGGCTGGATATGAAATTATATGCGGATGAGAGGACATTATTCCTGGTTTACTTGTATTGGTTTTTCTAAATGTTTTGCTACAAAAAAATGTGTAAACTGGGTCATAGTCTTTGAACCTGGCATCTGCTGTAAGCTATGAAGCTTTAAAATGTTGGCAGCTGGACTAAAGTTCTGATTTCCACGAGCAATGTTTACCCATGAACTACTTGCAGTGCATTTGTTACAAACTGAAAATGGAGTTAATTTCAAATGTCATATATATGCATCGCTTTTTCTCATGACTTCACGTTTATGGGCGCTGTAGAAATGTCGAGATTATGATTACAATATGTTGCAAATGATGTTATCTTCAAGTTACTGTGCCACTTTACTGTTAGCTTATTAAAGTTGTCAATAAAGTGTTGCTGAACCACTTACAGCCCTGAAAGTGTGCCAAATTTTGACATTGTCCAGTCAATGTCAACACCTGTGGCCTAGGAAATGGGCTAAAGGCCATCAACTACACTCTTTCAAAAATGTCAGAAAGAACAAAAGGAAAACTAGTTTATAGGAAGATATGTGCAGCCATGTAGCAGAGGCATGGAAATATTACGGAGTCCATTAAGAGTGCAATAGTATAAAGATAGCATTAAAGGGTTCGGAATGTTACCCTATTGTATCGATTGTATGCCTGCCAAGTATCACTTTTGCTGACTGCTTGGGGTTATGTGACTGAATTAGTTATGTGCGGGACAAGCTATAGCAGGCCAATGTCGGCTGGCAGATGACAGAGCAAGAGGAGCGAAAGCAGACAGACAACTGTTAAGGAAGATGATGTTGTCATTGTGATCAAGTTAGTAGAGTGAATTGCTAAGTGAACATTGATGTTCACCTGTTGGTTTGACTCCTGCTTTATTTCTGTCTTAGAGTGTCTTAGAGTTGACTGTTTGTTTCTTTTAGGTCTCCTGTGGCAGACTTTCTTTTATCTGACGGCCAGAGCCAGAGTTGGTTGGTTGGCAACAGCATTGTAACCATAACAACAAGTGGTGGATCCAAAGTGGGAAAGTCAGGTCTGTGTGAGAAGTGTCTGAGCATCACACGTGCCACGCGTCATCTCACCCCGTCTGATGACCCAGATGAACACACTGATGAAGGGTACAGGAGGCGCCACAAATCGGCTGCAGTAGCAACGTTGAAGGAGGATGTGAGTCTGATTCCACTCATCAGCCAGGATGACATGTCACTTAGTCGGCGCCAGTCAAGGCAGATGACAGAGACTTCTGATGTGACATTGTCTGCCTCAGAGGAGATCTTACCCTTGGCATCCCCTTCTCAGAAGATGCAAGCAGTTGACAATGTGCTCATGGGTAAGCAGAAAAGTTGCAGTAGATGTATGCTTCTTAGTGAATATCATTCAGTTCATCTGCTTTAACAGACAATCTTTAAGTCAATTTATGTCAGAGTCATTTATTAAGTTGGTTGTCAATTTCATGTGTTGTTGGATGTTGCTTGGAAACCTGTAGCGCAAGCCCAACTCTGGGTTTGAATCGGTTGACAAATCAGGTTTTTGTGTTTACTCTGCAGACCTGTTAACCCAGTTTTCTGTTCGTATGTCTCTGCTTGTCATTCACTCATTGATTAGGACTATATATAGTAAGACATTACAGAACCTCTAAACATGGTTATGTACTGCATGATGTTCTTGTAGGTCTGAAAGCAAAGCCACTAGAGAAGTCTGTGTTTACAGCCCATGTGTGCAACTGTTGGTGTACTCAGTGGGCAGAAGTGCACATCCGTCGGACAACCGGAAATTTCTCGTGGATGATGCGAATCCAAAATGAGCAGGACTTGACGGCCATGTTTCCTGATTTTGTATTGAGTGACATCTCAAATCTTTTTAAGCCGTTCACTGAAGAGTCAGCCGAACCTAGGAAGATAGACAGCAGTTCGCTTGAAGAAAAGGAATATGTACAAATGATGGAGGAGTTCTTCCATGATCCATCAGGTGAATTATGTTGTTGATGCTGCCGATGATGCTGTTGATGCTTGGTGTCTGTTGACTGTGGTGATATAGCCAACATGACATTGATGGAAATGATATTGGATTGACTATGATTCTTACAAAATGAGAAACTGTCCATCCTGCATATATAGAGACTGGTCATGACACATACCTCTTGATTTCTGGTTCTAACAGAGACACGATTGAGATTGAGCTAAACCATGTGTCTGAGTGAACCACCAAATTCAACCGTCTCTCATTGCGTTTATAGCTGTGAGTAAGCAGCTATCGGCTCTATTCGACATCTATTGGCCCCGACGCTTCATCCCAGTTATCTAAGGGCCGAGATACTCACACGGCCCATCCTCATTATGACCATCATCTGTCGTGTCTTAGATTGTTTGAGAAGAAGATTGTTGCCTCTAGTCCTGGTTGAAATCTGTTCTAATTCGTCGGTTTCTGTATGTACTTGGCAGGAATCGATTAGCAGAGAAGTGTACTTAAGACTTAGATAGATACCTTTACTTAAGAAGTATTGTCTCTTTGCCTTATTCTGTGTGTTTCTACCATCATGCACATATGTACAATAGGGTTTGTATGTTTAAAACATTTCAAACAAAAGGTGATTGCTGTTCTAACAAAAAGAGATGTTGTATTTTAGGTCAAAGGGGTTTAAATGACCATTGTTCACAATTGGTAAGCGGCGTATTTCCAGTTAAATTCCTCAATTAATTCGTTGTAAGTTATGCATGTTTAACTTTTTAATACCAGTGAGTTACAATAATCTAGATGACTGGAAATCACTGCATTTGCCAGAGATATCCTTGCAGACATGAACACATTATGCCTAATTCTGTGTATGTGACTAATGAATATTTTTGATGACTTATTACCAAAATTATTACCAAAATTTGATATCACCCTTCTTCCAAAAATTTTTGCTTGGAAGTGCACACACACGCCTCGATGACACAATTGCAGTTGTACTGCAGAGCAATTGTTCGCGAAGGATTTGCTCCAGGTCCCTACACGCTACACAGTGACTTCCCGGACAAAGGTCGAACCCGCTCGCTCTGTGCACACTGAACGTTACGAGCTGACCACTCTAACCGATCGGCCACTTAGAAATACTGTGTTAAGCCAATACTTATGTTAAGCCAATCGAAGTTTTAAGCTGCTGTGGAATTTTGCTGTTGAATGCCTAGTTGTAGACATTCTACGATGGGTTAAGAAGGAGTTTATTGGCCACCATCCAGGACTGCTAAGTCTAATAAAGGACAGAAGGCAACAGTTGTCATGTGAAATGTGGATTTGATTATCATCAGCATAAAAATAGAAATGATACCCAGCAAACATCCAGCAATGTTTCTGATGGTGTGGTGTATAAGGTAAACAAAAAAGGAAAGAAGAAAGGACAAAACCCTATGGCACATTGCATGACAACAGAGTATAGGATGAACAATTACCATATAAAGACACTGATTGAGTGTGTAGACTAAACCAGTTTAGTGCAGAAATCAGTTATCCTAGGCCAGTTTTGAATAGAATGATCCACAATATCAAAAGCAGCAGACAAGTCGAGGAGGAGAGCAGTTATTGTTATTTCTCTGTCTATTCCATTGTGCATAATTATGATGTCATCATGAACAGTAAGAAGTGAAGATTCTGTTGAGTGAAACTAATGATGTGCAGACTGATGAGGATAGATTACGGAGTGTGATGACAGTTGAGTGTCCAAGGAATTCATGAATTTGGATATAAAGTTAACGGTCTAGATGGGTCTTTAATTTGACAGATCTTCAGGATCAAGAGAAGTCTTCTGAGGCAGGAGATAAACTATGTCATGAGCAAAAGCAGATGGGAAGAATGCCTTGTACAGAATTAAGAGTAGCAGCTACGACCTCAAATTAGAGCTGTACCGATATCACTTTTTGCCGATCATGCCGATACCGATTATTACCGATTATTCATATGCTGATACCCGATTATTTAGCCAATTATTTTGCCGATTATATCATTGTGTTTCCCAAGATGTCCGGTTCCAAAAGATAGACCTACTGCTACTGCTTATTATTGTGATACAAGCAAACACTTGCTCTGTAGGATACATATGCATGTAGTTGGGGACTAATCCTAGGCAGGCAATACAGATTAGACAAACCGCCCAGCGTCGAACTGTGCCCAGGGTAATTAAAGGCCAAGGAACGGCTGGCCAATTCACAGCCACCCATCTAGTCTCAGGCGACTGAAATGTTTCGGGGGATCTGATTGGCAGCTAGCATGTATTCATTAGGTATGCCTCCACAATGTATATTCATCGGTTTCTCTGTTGAATTGGCCAGCCATTCCTTGGCTTGAATGGGCCAGCCGTTCCTTGGCCTTTAAGCAGGCACTGACTCACTCTGCACAACAACCTATGTGGACACGTTCTCACGGTCTACACTAGCACACTGGGTGGTCTCGCGACTGGTCTGAAGAAGGCATTGGCTCGATGACACGATATGGGAACAGAATGTAATGCCGTCCTTCACAGACCCAGTGATGTTGCTGTTGTCATTTTGCTTTTATAGGCTGAAAATAATATCGGTGCCGATTATCTTGCCGATATCCGATACTGCCGATATCTCTGCCAATTAATCGGTACAGCTTTGCCTCAAATAACATTGAAATAGGCAAACTGAAGTACAAGATATGATTTTGAAAGAAAAATAAAATCTTCCATCTGTACAAATGGACTGGTTCAATCAAGATAGAAAAGATTGGGAGAGTCACACCAGAGATGAATGCTGCTGTATCGCTGGGTTACATCCGAGTCTCTTTCCTCAGCCATGTTTGTTAATTAACCAGACTGCAGTGATGCATGGATAAAATCATTGACAGTGTTGTCTCCACTAGGTTTGGCAAAGAGCCAGAAAATGAGGAACATTCAATGTAAATCAAGAAGCATAAAGAAGAAACCATAGTGAATTTTAAAAATGCCAAGAACTCACGGGTTCTTCTATGTTATTGTATTATATAATTGTGATTGTATAAATAAAAAGCAAAGAAGACAAAGGTAATGATGATAAGTAAGGGAGAGATAAAAGCAACAAGAATAACAATAAATGGAGTGGAAGTGGAGAGATTCTGTTACTAAGGAAGCATGATTACACAAGATGTGAGGTGCTGTGCAGAGATTAAAATAAGAGTAGGAATGTGAAAAGATGCATTTTACAAAAGAGAAGAACTTTTGAGAGGAAAATTGAATAGAAACTTGAAAAAGAAAATGATTAAAACGATGATATGGAGTGTGGTTCTTTACGGTTCAGAGACATTGACAATAAGAGAAGAAGACAAGAAAAAATTAGAAGCGTTGGAAATGTGGATGTGGCGCAGAATGGAAAAAGTTAGTTGCAAAGAACACAGGACAAATGAAGAGGTATTACAGATGGTAGGAGAGAAAGGATCAATGTTGAAGACAATAAGAGAATGACAAAGGAGATGGATTGGACACATTCTAAGAGGCGACTCCCTACTACGAAAAAATCATTGAGGGAAAAATGAAGGGAAAGAAAACAAGAGGAAGCCAAGAAAAATGATTTTGGACTGGATGATGGAAGGGGTGACTACAAGATGATGAAAGAGGAGGCCGCATTAGTTTTAAAGTTTTTTCTTTACTTCCAGAGCATTTTGGCTTAGGCTGCAGACAATCTTTGTGACCTTATTCGTTGTCCTCTTTGGCTGCCTGTCGTCGTCCTCTTCATTCTTTAGACCGACGCAAACTCTTGGTACATCAGACTCAGACGGCTTCTGCACCTTGGCGTCTGTTGACCCTTTCCTTTAAAACAATCTTCCCTCTCCAACTGGCTCTTTGATTTTACTTGAGAGCGTTTCCGTTTCTGGGTGTTTTCTTTAAAACTTTTCTTTTCCCATGGGGCTTTTATCACTGGATGTGCCTCTGATTAGGTTGTACTGGAAGAGCTATAGAAATATGTTATTAAAATTCAAATACAATGTAATTCCCAGTACTGAAACAAACCATATTTTGTCGAAACCTGAAATAGTGAATACTCTATCCTTGACTTTCATTAGAGGTGTTTTCGACAGGTCTCAGCCATATACTTGAGTTTGGCCTAGCTCCCTCCAATGAATTACATATCCTTTGTCCTCAGAAATATTTGCAGTTTTAAGTTCTATGCCTGACTAGTACAGTAATTTATATATTTTATCGATTCAGAGTAATCACATAGTATGTGTTTAAGAAAGCATCTCAGAAACCCACAGAAATGGATTTGCTCCAGCACATCAGGAACGAATTGAGGAGGGATTACTATAAGTGAGGATTACTATGATGCTTAGAAGATGTCATGCTGAACTGAACGCGGCATGCTATGATTTGCCAACTTTAAAGATTCGTCTGAGAAGAGGTAGCCGCGTTCTGTGCATCAGGTGTTGTTTGGATGTCCGGGACAATCCCATTCTGATCTACAATTAATGATTAATTGTCTAACGATGTTTAATCAGTTTTATTATGTCTAAAATAACCTGTATAGGTTATCCTGAACACGGTGTGCAGCTCAAACTCTGAACTGCTTGCATAGTCACATGCTTTCTGTGTCACCTATTCGACTTTGATATCAATGATTAGAAGAAAAATCTATAACAATAACATCTATAAAATCTATAATCTGTATTCCTTTTTCAGCAGCAAGACAGCCCAGTGTTAAGAAGTCATTCCTCTCCTGAACTGAAACTCGAGCAGCCAGGTCTAGCTGCTAAAAACCCTCTGGCGACTGACGACAGCGCTGCCGAGTTCCTCCCAGGACCTGAGAGTCAGAGTCAGCTGGTAATGAGGTCAGTGTCAGCAAGTGGAACAGATATTGAAAAGAGGCATCCATCATTATCTGATGACAAACCATCTTCCATCTCAGGTGGAGTTGAAATAAGAACGACATCATCATTTGAGTCAGCGCATCCTAAACGAGAACAGCGTCCAAGGAGTGGCATTCTATCAAGTGTGTCCGAAGAGAGCGACTTGGTGGCCTCTTCTAATAGAGATGCAGGTAATTGCTTTGAAACTTCTCTAAGCATCTTCAGTCGACTACGGTTAGTCAAATTCATTTGCCCTGTTGTAAAGTGATTGTTTGCACAAGGGTCTCTGAAAGTTTAAACAAAGACATGAATCTGAGGAGACGAGGTTGAATTCGAGGCATAGTTTGATGTATTTTGATGTGCCTTAGATCTGTATGAAAGAAATGCGGTGACAGAATGCAATAATATTCGTAGCTTTGACCCAACTGCAGAGAACACCCAAGAAGAGTCCCACAAGAGCCAAAAGTATACATTTCTTGAGTGCAATATTTGCTGGTACAAAAGTTCTTTGAAGGAGATATATTTATCGATTCCATGTACAACCTGTTGTTAATCAACCATTTTGTGTTTAGTCTGCAATTCTGTTGAAAAATGAGAGGAAACAAGGAGACCTTCGGAGAACAACTCTAAATGTAGAAATTATGTTCGTCATGCTGCTTTCATATAATTTGTGTCTGCATTCTATTCTAGCACGTCAGTTCACAGAAACAAAAGCCAGTGAGACGAAGAGTAGACCGTCATCATCAATGGAAGAGATGCAGCTACCTGCTCTGGTTTCTTCTGTGAGAGACCCTGCTGTTCATGGGGGTGTCAACCCAACCTTCCTCTTCCTCCAGCTCTTTCATAACCAGTGCATTGGAATGGCTGAAGATTCTGTTCTTGCACTGCCTACAAACGAGGTACAACATCTGATTGTGCTCACTGAAAGTTTGTCACCATTGGTGAGGTTTTTTAATATGTTATATCTGCTTAATTTCATGCAAAAAGTAGACCATTGTCTGTCTATTCTGTGATTGTTGTTGTTAGCTCGAGCGTTTCATATGTCAGTCACCATATATGATTGAGTTAGAACAAGTTTTTAAAGAATTCGCAAGTTTCAAGGCAGTCTCTGTTACAAGAAACAGAATTTATGTTTTTAAATTGCGCTGCACTGTTCCCATAAGGATGGTGTCTGATGACTGGACCAGAAGACCTTCTTCACCCAAGGAATATAGGAGGAGGCTTTCAGTAAGGTTTGATTAATGGCCAACTAGGAATCAATTGATATTGCTATTCACAGTTTTTATATAAAGCCAGTTATTATAAACTGTATATCAACTAAACAAAGCCTTGATTCCAATCATGGGATACAAATAGAAAGGTGAGGACTGCATTAGTTGATGTGCACATCTGTTAGTTTCAGTGACTACCTGGCCAAGTAAGTAAGCAACTAATTGGAATATTCCAGTATATTCCAATTTCATCTCTGCTGTACTACTGTGCAGTGTTCTGGCTATCATCATTTACAGACACATCAGCATTACTAAAACCTCGTTTCTCTATCATCGTCACTAAATAAATCAGACAAACTATCCTCATTATCAAACTACAAACGATGTATTTGTTCCTTAGATAACCCATATTACAACCAGCCATTTTTTTTTATGAACTATATGTTTATAATTTTAATTGACCTGCCCAGCATTTGATCCAATTTACAATATGGAAAGCTGTTATTGCAATCATATCATATTAATATATGTTGCCACTGCCATTGGACAAGTTTATTCGGGATACAAGCTGAGTAGTGAATGGATGAATATCATAGACGATGTGTTGACTGGGAATTATGCTGTATAATGAGTTCCCACATACGAGTTAATTTGGTCTTCACGGTAAGGGGGTTGAGGTAATTTATTTTGACCGGGTAGACAATTTCCGCCGGGTACCGAATCCGAGTATTTGCTTGTACTATTTGCTGAATCCGGGTACGAACTGAGTAGTAGTGGGTCGCTACTAGAGCGGCCACTCCAGCAAATACCGATGCCTCATCAATCGTTGTCATGTATGGCAAGCTTAAAATTAAGAATTTTCATATAATGAGATTTAGGCCTAACTAAATAATGTTGTGCCTGTATTAAATTAATAATAATAGTAATATAAATATAATTTGAGCCTTTTGTTTGTATGAAGAAATTGGAGTAATATCGATAAACTTATTTATCGAATTACGAATTTTTTTATCATAGTTTCAATTTTTTAAACTAAGTTTTATTAAAATTGTGTGTGTACTATTTGCCAAAGCAAATACTTCCAAATAGTGAAACAATGGAATATTTGACCAAGGAGAATGACCGATGCGATTTCCAGTCGGTCACCAATTTATTTCTTTGACATATACACCACACTAAGTGTTCTCATACATACATATGTACTTACATGCATTTTTAAAAATAGCTTTCTTGATTTGCCGATTATAGTGCTTTTGGAATATTGTTTTTAGCATCCAAATTGTACATGGTAACCACTGTCAATGTATGCTAAGTAATACCTCTAGCATTTAAAAAAATATTTTACCCAAATTCTTTTATTCTGGCTTGTATGGTGGAGACAGTCAGTGGTAGCTGCTATAATCAGAATCTGCTCTTCGTAGCTGTAGTCTCTGAGAACAGTCACATTGTAAGCGTTGTTCTGAAAGCTGTCTCCACATAGATGGACTGTTTAATGAATTCAAAAGGCATTAATCCTTTGTGCCAGATTGGTGTTTATTGGCTCATCCCTTCCCTATCAGGGATTAATTTGAGCCTGATGGAGGTGTGTGTGTGTGTGTGAACTGTCATAGATCACCATCAGGTTTACAAGCTTATTTCATACTTCAGAGTAGAATGTATGAAATGCACTCAACAAATACGTATTGTAGTATATCTTAAGCTCATATTTAAATTACTTAAGTATATTTTGTTCATGATATCTTGGAACTGATTCCTGGAGAGTTTTTGTGTTCCATATTTCTGTTCCATGTACATGTTTTATGTTTATTTTCGTTTCAGACTACTGCTCAGTCGCTGAAGCTTCTAGACATGATATTTCCATATGAAACACATAAAATTGGAGTTATTTATGTTAAACCTGGCCAGGTCAGTCTTCAAAATTATTTATTTGGAGCAAATTTGATGTTGTTGAAGTCGAACAATGTTAGTTGGACATATTACACTTCTGAGAATGAATTAGATAATGTCTTTTTATGGTTCAGAATGATTTCAAACTGTCTCACTTGTGCGTGCATTTTGTACACTGAAATTGCATAATAATTAATTTTATGACCTGCATTGTTCTCTATGTGCCTGAAATTTTAGTTTAGGTCTCATGGCCTATTAATTTATGTATCTATAAATAATAATTAGTATGCATAATCTGTGTCACTGTGTGGCAGTTTGTTTGTGTCCTGTTAGATTCTTTTGCTCTATGCATGACTACAATGCTTAATACATGTCATTACTAATCATCATTTGACTGACATTGCTGGAGCAGAAATCAAAGCAACAATGTGCCATCTAGTCACATCAGAATGTATTTGGTAGAAATATTATGCATTTGCTCTTCATTTTTTACCTCCTGATCAAAGATATCAACTGCAGGAAATCTGAGTCACACATAGTTATTATTATGATCGTTTGTTGACAATTCAGACCAAGAATGAAATGGCAATTCTATCAAACATGTTTGGTTCAACACGCTACATGTCTTTTCTTCAAAGTCTGGGCCAGCTCTTGCGTCTGAGTGACTGCAATCCATTAAGCACTTATCTTGGTGGACTCGATAAGAGAGGAACAGATGGACAGTTTGCATATGCTTGGCATGCTGATTTCATGCAGGGTAAGACTTACATAAATTGCTCTGTAGAGAATGTGGTAATTACTAATGATGACATTTCATGAAAGTTTATGAAGACCTAATCAGCAGAATTTCTGACTTGCTTCAGAAAGAAAAGAGACTTTCTATTTTAGCAACTGTATCTGTTTGTCTACAAATGGGAAGTACAATGATTTTAGAATTGAGCTGTTGCATTTAAAGCAGTGTGTTTGTAGAAATGACCAAGGTTTCCTTTATTGAGCAACAACCGTTAATTGGAAGGCATTAATTAAGCAGCTGTGGCATTTACCATAAAAAATTATGCTGGGTGAAATGCCTTCAACCTTGTCTGTGGGGCAGTCATATTTCAAACATCTGAAGCAGTACATTAGGCAGGACACATATCAGTACTTTCACAAACTGATGGCAATTTGATTGTAGTAATTCTCTGTTTGGAATCAACAGTTTATCGTCCACAGCATGGACGATAGTAATTGTCTTTTAGACAAAGACCAATCAGTTGGTGAACGAGATAAACCACCTCTTTAGATCTGCTTCTTACAGTTATCGTAATTGTGATTTTATTTTGTACCACTTGAAGAGAAATCCTCGGAGGTGCTCTCCACCTGACAACAATAGACCACGATCAAACGCAAAGGTTTTTGGCTTTTAAATGCTGGCAAAATATGGGGCAAAGGAGTTGCTAGGCAACAGATTCCAGAAAGATGGACAAGCAATGCTTTTATGCAACACTATTGTGCTTAACCATTAGAATTTTAAGTTCAGTGTCTTTTGCACAGGCAGACAGTCCAGTTCCTCCTGTATAAAGCTGGATATATGCCCTAACTTTGTTATGCCACCTATCGGTTGCATATTGTTTGGGATGTGTGGTGGTTGCCTTGGATTTGCTTAGTTCCTTCCTTAGTGGGCAACTGGGCTTATGCTTAGTGTTGTTCATGGTCCTACAAGGTCTAGATGGGTTCCTGCCCCATATGGTCTGCCCAGGTCTCTATTCCTGGTATGCTCTTGTGTGGATAGCCCAGAAGGCAGAAGAGTGGGACCCATTGCTGACCCAGAAATGCTACTTAGCTGTTGGGAGCATTTAACATCTACATCGCCTTAGTCGTGATTGTTATCATCAGCTTCGTACTGTTATATGTTCGCTTAACAACCAGGGCTGCAACTAGTCTTGTCCATGCCTTTATTGCGGCACAGCTTGACGACTGTTTTACCCTCAATTCTGGTCTGCAAGCTAGCAGATTGCCTTGTCCTGATTGCATACTGTGATCTGCAGCGTGCCTTATCGGCCAAATACCAAATGTGATCGTGTCACCAGCAATGTTCTCTCTAATGTGTGCGGCTTGCTGCACAGAAAATGCCACGCAACATTTCAAAATTACTGTTCACTCATTTTAGAAGAAAATACCTGGAAATCGTGTGTATTTACTTCCAAAACTTGTGCTCAGAAGGAAGCTGCAAAAATGCCATGTCTGTCCACACAGGATATATGTTGGAGGTTCTGCAGTGGCTTCCTGTCTAGGGCTGAAAGATGTCCAGCAAAAGGATTCCTATGTCTGACAGGCAAAGCTAAAAACCTGCAAAATGTCCATCCTGCAAAAGTAGGACATGTCCTCCTGTCTGGCTCATTGTCCTATGTCTGGCAGGCAAAGCTAAAAATGAATAAAATGTCTGGTTTTTTGTATGTTTCGTGCATTGGTCAATTGGCTATTATTTTGTGGCAGCTTTTAGCGAATTTTCACCCACTTGATTGCTTAAATAATACTTTACAACATTTTTATAAAAAGCCACAATTGATTCGATACTCATTTCCAAATTTCCAATGTGTTTTGTTTCTTGGTGCTTAGGAGACTCTCCAGAGTCTAGTTCCAAGTGAAATAGTCTATGTGTTCTCCTTTCTCCTCTTTTTCCACTTTTGTATCCTCCTTTGGCTGTCCATGAATCTTGCAATTCCTGTCCAGTCTCTGTGGTCTGGTGATGCCAACTTAGCCTTGCAACTGCCTCTACCTAATAGACTTCTGTCGGCTTTTAGTTGCACCCTTCGCTCTGGTGAGAGGAGGTTCTGGTGGTCCCATGTGTCTGTGCTGCACCTATGTAGAACTGTTTATGTTTTGTGCTAGGCCCTAGGGTTTGAATGGTTTGATCTCCTAGATCATGTGTACTGATTCGTTTTATGTCCATTTTAAAGCTTACCTTTTTTTGTCTGGGCTGGAGTTGTGAGCTCTTCTGAACAGCTACCTTGAAATGGCACCATATATATATGTTTGAATGAATGAATGAATTTAGAACAGTTTGAGACTGATTAATGTGCAGTTGGGTTAAGTTTGCATGAGTGAGTCTGGTGCATGTGAATGCATGCATCAAGGTCGTAGCGGCTGTGGTTGTCAGCAGGCAGTGTAACGAGCCAATCTTATGTAGATGGTAGAAGCATGTGCTACATAAATTCTTCACTTGTTCTGAAAGGATCAGTTCCACACCAAAAGCCTGCACAGTGGTAGAGAAAGAAATGTCAGGAAAAGCAGTGCTGTAGATTGGAGAGATCAGATCAACTTTAGATGCCTGCTTGACTTGTGCTCCCAGCACAGATGAATTACTTCCTTCCAGAATTGAGTCAAAGGCAGTTGGATGCCAAACAGGCATGCCGGTCACCTCCGCTATTATGAGCATTTTCTCCATTAGGGAGATAGCTCTGAAGCTAGGTTCTGAACAGTGAACACATGTGAACACTTGCCTGGATGTCATACTGATGCGCCACAACCCCACAGAAGAAAGAACCTGGTTTTGGTCAGCAGTGTAAACGATGTAAAGTAGTGGCCCTATTATTGGACCCTAGACCAGACAGACAGAGTGGAACCAAAATCCATAGACATGCCAGGTACAGTTTATACAGCATGATCTGTCGTCATTCAGCACAGCATGACCCTTCTTCATTCATGCATCATGACTAAGGCTGTCAAAAAAATGTTGAACTCGTGACCGTCAATCTGTGCGGTCGGTACCTCACCGCACGGATATTTTGTTAAGAAATGTAGGGAATTGCATATTTTTACTGAACGTCGTTACCCGAGAACCGATTTCATTGCCCGGGTAGTCAGCCAATATGACCAACGGAATATTTCTGGCATATGTTCAGGTAAAATCGCGCGTTTTTACGGAATTTTGTGTACCTGAAAACAGATTTCATTATCCGGGTAGTCAGCCTCGGGCACGTACCTGGGTACCCAGTTACCCGTTGACAGCCTTAATCATGACATACCTCTTCTCACTGGTTGACAATGTTCAAGTGTGCCAGATCCAGTTAACGAAATACACTTATTTGTAATGCTCCTTAGTCGGATTTTGCCTCAACCTATTTGATGTTTGTGTGCCTTGACAATGTGTTTGTGGCACTGATGTTTCATAACATTTGGTTTGGTCAGATATAAGGAAGACTCTTAGGGTATATTTAAATATTTGATTTGATTGATTTTAGGTCCCAGACCAGTCGGTAGGTACTCTGGTCTATTCTACTCTACTCAGCTACTCTGGAACATAGGTTCCCATAGCACAAAAGCATATTTAAAGGCCAGTTCATGATGCTGAATAAGCTAAGCTGATAAGACCAAGCTGGTATTCCAGTCTTTTCTTAGCATTCATCCAAATTGACAAAGGGTCAAAGATATAAGGTTGGTTAGTAGTTACCTTGAAGTTAACATTTTGGGAAAGGTGCAAGATCTTGTTTAAACCTATCACAAAGAACTAAGAGAACAACATTTGAAATGCAGATTGAGAAGCAAGCAGATTGATGTTCAGGAAATGATAAATTTAATTACCTGAATTGTTCCAAGAGTATACAAATTACACTTACTTTTGGGTAAAAGCCGCATCCAACTTATCTCTATGCTTTTGGTAGGAAACCATGCAATTTTTAACTTTTCTGCGCATGTCATCGGCCATGTCTGTTGATTACTTGACTGCTGTGTCACTTTAGCAATTGATTTAATAAAAAGTAAGCCGAACTGTTTATTTCACGTATCTCTAATGCCTGACAATTTTCGTTTAGATTTTGTAACAAGGTACTTTTAACATGAAAACAGTCTTTAATATTTTGTGAAGTAGTAAGATCTGACTATTTACCCAGGAAAACCATCAAAATGCTAACGAGAGAGGCACCAGACTTCAGTCCTCCCACATCATGGCCTCCGAACAGTCCAGATTTAAATACTGTCGACTACAAAATATGGAGCGTAATGCAAGCGAGTCTACTAGACAGCAATCCATGATGTAAACAATCTGTAGCAACGCTTGTTGGAAGTGTGAGATGGTCTGGATCAGAGGATAATCGACGATGTTGTTTCTCAATGGCGCCAGCACATCCAGGCTTGTGTGCAAGCAAAAGGAGGACATTTTGAACATCTTTTTTAATTAAATAATCAGATCATACTGCTGAGAGTTTCTTCACAAAAATATTATAGACTGTTTTCATGTTAGAAGTACTTTGTTACAAAATCTAAATAAAATTGTCAGGCATTAGAGATAAAAACTTATATGAAAGAAACAGTTTGGCTTACTTTTCATTGAATATTATATATGCAGTATTTGCTCAGTAACTTCAAACTGTTTAAGTTTTCTAGTGCTAGGTTTGTGTACAGGACTTATTCATCGACTTTTCCAAGGATTTTGTACGTTTAAGAGGCATTTTGTTCGCAAATTGCCTAGGCCATGTGACTGTATCAGACCCATCCTTCTGGTGTATACGGTCGAGTCTCAGTCAAGTGGATCGTGTATGCCTCATGTTGCCAAAATGTTTTTGTCTCGGTGAAGAGTGGCATTGAAGTGACCTCGACCGATAGTCACAGGTGACTATTCAATCTACAGTCCAACACACTACGAATGCCTTTTCTACATTCTATTCGTGCCTCGATGAATATCCAGACATGTGTCATCTTCCACCAATGAGGAGCTATTCATCGACATCATCACCATGATTGTGAATACTGTCACCAGTATCGGTGCAACTTGACCCACAGAGACTCTGAACATCCATGCCATCTGTCAGTTGTCGTCAGGAATAAGTTTGTTGGTTCCACACTTGTGCGTGGGCCCACCACTGGTAACTCTTTCGGCTCAATGTGCACTTTTTTGCTAATGGTTGCAACGTATTCTTTTATAGTGACATTTAACATATAGGCCAGCGCAGAAAGTGCCTGCGCTGTATAAATGCGCGATTACATTTTGGTAGGGTAATGACAGCACTTTCTGCATAATTTTCATGATTTGGTTTTAAAGTCTTGTTTATCCAAAGAATCATAAAATTATGTGTTCTAAAGATATCAAACTCTAGCATAATGGTTGCTTTAGAACATATTTTAAATATTCCATTGCAGTGATATTTCATGTGGTCACCCTAATGCCATTCATAGAACATGACAAACAGTTTACAGAGAAGAAGAAGCACATTGGCAATGACTATGTAACAATTGTCTATAATGACAGTGGAGAAGACTATCGCATGGGAATAATTAAGGTAATTAAATCTATCATTTCTTCAACTTCTTTTAAATGCACAATTGTAATTGTAAATACAACAATTTATATATCACCGTCGGTAGCAAGCTACTTCTTGGATACTTTACAGAACTGTCTTACTGTCAGAGCAAATTCTAATGCTTGGGATTACTTAGCAAGTACAGTTTTAACTTTGAAAGCAGAATGGCTTCATCTTCCTGAATAGTTGCACAAACACTGTTCCAGGCACATATGGAGCAGCAGCCCAAAAGGCTCGATCACCCATTTCTGTTTTAGTTACTGGTACGAGGACATCAGCGGACTTTGATGATCATCTGATGATAGTGGTTTGATGTTGTCTGCGAGGTAGCATGGTACTCAGTTGTTCAGACGCTTATACACCAAGATGCAGAGTTGGAATTTGATGTGCTCACATATTCTCTGCCACTAAAGCTTGAACGCGACATTGCAGTAATCGATTCTGCTCAGGATTTAGCTTTGCATGAGATATTGAGTCACATCCTGTGTCAGAGGCCGAGAAACAGACTCCTCCGCGCTCTCTCTGCATTGGTTGGTATGCCTTGTATTTTTTGCCATTTTCTTAATTTAATTTTTGCTGTTTATAGGGACAGTTCAACTATGTGAACATCATAATTAAACCATTGGACCATGGTACGAATGAAGTAACAGTCCAGACTAAACCAGGTGAGACTTCTGATATTTGAAAGCCCCAGATAAAATAGCCTCAGACAAAATTGCCAAGCACCCAATGTGTTTTGTAATTAGTTGATGTTACAGTTAATATAATAAAAAAATCATATGGATTAATTATCTATTAATTTATTACAGATTATGGCAAAGTGGGTGGTTTCATAAATATGAAAATATTATTATTATTGTTATATTTTGTCAAGAAGTAATTATTACCGAAATAATGATTAATTATCATGATTAATTATAGGTATTATGGGTTTTTTAAAATATGAATGACAATATTTTTTAAAGATTATTTACTAATGAATTAATAAATATGAAACGATGAGTTGTATATTGTTAATTAATAGGTAACAGATGACTAAATTAGGTTACAATTTAATAATTAGTAATTATTACAGAGTGATTGAGGCTTATTGATGTTTGGTCTTACGAAGCATGTACTCGTATTATGCAGTACAACATAAAGCGTGCAACCCAAAATGGAGAAGATCAGTTTTAAAATGTGCATTTGAACATTTGCAGTGCACCTTTCTTTGATTTGTTCTTGATGACTAAGACATTTGCACCGTCGTTTTATATTGTATGCTGTGATGTCAGTTTAACCTTAGTTTTTGCTTATAACTATGTTTGAAAATCAGTACCTAATTGTGTTGCCCATCCCCAATTTTAATCGGGTATCAGCCACAGAATTTAGAGGAATATTTTGATACTCTGAGCCATGCTATTATTCTTCTATTCACTCACACAGATTTATTTTATTGGCATTGCATCATCATGCAACATGTTCCTACATTTTATTTCAGAACATATTTGAACATATCGTTGCTAATCCCTGTCATATATGAGATATCTGCTGTATGAGATAATTTCTTAGCTGCCTCCTCTGTTTCAAGTCATTTAGTTACTGTAACTACTTCCACAGTGCAGCAGAGCAGCAGAGAAATGTTATACTGTTCAATCCATTTTCTAGAAAGTTGTCTAGCAACCTGTGATAAGAGCTTCTTGGTCTTTGCCTGTTTGTTTAAGGGCTTAAACCAATCCGTTTTCATGCCAATTTTTGTGTATTTGTAGAAATTGAGGACATGATTGCTCACAAAGACACGAAAATTATATCTGACACGAATCTGGGTTTGTTGGTCCGCCAGATGGCTGTACATGCAAATGTATGCTCCAACTTATATATATTATGTATACTTTTATATATACTTAATAACTCATACATATATACTTTTATATATGTGCTTATGTATATAAGTATTCATAAAAGTATATATATATACGTATAATTGTTATTTGAGATCAGTAGGATAACTGAAGATTTACGGAACCAGGCTAGGAATACAACGAATGCATCTGGAAGGTCAGACCTTATCCCCATAGAGCCTGAATAAGTTCCTGTGAAACGACTAGCAGTTTGGGCTGATTTCCCCTTTATTCTCTCCTCTGTTATCCTGGACCTTGGAGTTACGCTTATACCAAGAGCTTACCTTTGCTTCTCATATTCACCGTCTATGCATTCGTACTACCTAGACGAGATACCCCTACAACACTTGTCCCCTTTTCAATCACAATCCGACTAGATTACTGCTACTCACTCTATGTAGTGCCTCATCTTTGCTGTTTTTAATCATGCTGTCATTGTGAATCATCAAAAATATAATTATGAGCTATCTTCACTCTGAAGCACACAGTGAGCCATTTGTTACACCATCACACACTGTGCAACATGGAAGCTTTGCATAGTTAATGTCATTTATTTGTTTGTTGTTGAGTAAACCTACAGCAAGAAGATTCTTTCTTTCTCTGCCTCTCTTTTGTCTATTCATATGTTATTGTGAGGTTGGGGAGAATGCCTGATGAGTTTCTGGAAGAGGACAGCAGTGACTTACATGTTCTTCTGTTATAATGCAACACAAGGTGCCAATCGATGGTCGCTTTGAGTGCATTGTGGTTGAGAATCGTGATCCACTGGAGATGCCAAATGGATCAGAATTATATTTCCAGAGAATTGGAGCTACAGTGGGTTAGCAAATGAGGTTGCTCTGCCTACGTTGGCTGTAAATGTTGGGTGAAATGATGTGCCTCTTGATTGTCTTCCACGGATTTTGGTGCACATGCTTTTTGCTCAGTCTCAAACATTGTCTGGAATAAATACCTTTACCCTACTCATAAGGTCAGCCCAACAATCTCACCCTAATGGGTCAAAATATAGAAACATTGCTTTGATTTAATGGTAACAGGTTTTTCTTATGTGTGACATGATCTGGCAAATGGAAACAGAAGTTGCTAATGACAAAACACAAGAAACTAGCTAGAATACAACAGTACAGCTCCACAAAAATGTCCCAGTTGAGGAAGTAGCACGTCACCTAGTCAAACCTCATGCAGCCAGAACTGGAAGCCGAGACAAGCATCGAGAGATCATCATCATCATGTATCTCAGATGAAATATTATGAAAGAAAGTCGTAGAAAGTCAAAGCATGTGTCCACGGAAAAGGTCAAAATCACAAATGAGATGAAGGTCGTGGAAGAACCATTCAGGAAGTGAATCATTGAGAGCAAACATTTGCAATGTTGCATTTATTCAATGTTAGATTAGAATAAAATTTTATTTCAATAACATTAATGTTAATTTTAGCAATAATTTAGTCTTATTTCATGCTGATACGCGATATGATTTTAGAATCAATGGTGTGAAATTATATAAAATTAAGGGTATAACTACTTTATTGAATCACTAGAAAACGCAATGTGAGACATCATATGTGAGCGATCAAAGACTGTACATGATCACAATGATTACAAAACAGACGACTTCTGAGCTGTGAAAAAGTAAAATGAAAGTAGGCTAAGCAATGGTAATAGTCGCTTCTATAGCATTGTACAGTAACTTTTGGTGCAATTAAGCCATTCAGTTTTGATGATGATGATGATTAACTAGTGGTACATTATATGTCCAGAAATGTATCGTATGTACTTAAGATGATGTTTATTGCCAATTAAAGTCTTAAATGTTAACTGCATGCATTTTTCTCAAAATTGTACTTCTAGAGTATCAAAACTTTATAAAATTGAAATATCTTACATTTAAATAGAATAATTATTATTTCAACATTTGAAACAGAAATTGTTATGTACAATTTAGCCCAAACTATGCACGACAATTTTTTTGGGTAACATGTGTTAGCTTCATGACTGACATGTTTAGGTGCCTATACATCTCTAATCTTAAATACTGGTACTGCTGTCTCTGGATTATTCCTGCTCTTCTTTAAGTATTTGTGATGATTCACGATCACAGCTATGCTGTTAAAGCCTCTGAAGGTGTTTGAATAACTTGAGTAACAAAGACCTGATCTTTGTGCAGTGCGTTCATAATACAGTGAACGGTAGTGATAGTAGTAATAATGGTAGCGGTAAAAGTAGCCATGGTGGGCCTTTACTAGTGTTTGAGTGTTGATTGTATAACACCAGAAATTGCTCATTCGGCCTCATCATAGTAAAGAAGAGATCTCTATGAATAAGCTAGTACATAGCTATTCATCTTTATTGACAATGTTGTAATGGTTCACAGGATGAGGTGTTGTTTTTTGCAGCTGGCATCAACGATTTATGTGCGCCAAAAAGTTCATCCTCTTAATCCATACGCATCAAACTGGCTAGAGAGACTACGTCGCATTAAATGTATTCGTGAACGAGTTATCCAAGAAAAGTCAAAGTTAGATGTTGAAATGAAAACATCAGAAGACTTCTCCATCTTCACTCAGTAATTCTTGGCTTCTGATTAATTTCGCTTCTTTTGACCTGGTATCAGTTAATATTCATGATATTATGTCTCAAATGTGCTTGCATCCTCAAATCCATTAATGAACATAAAATAAAGAACAGATAACTATATGTTTTGGTTTTTGGTGTAAAATTTATTTGATCTAATTGGGTGAACATGTTTGTGTTCATAAGCTTGTGTGTACGTACACAAAACTTAACTAAAGTAGAGTTCAAGGCATAAACTTCACGATGATAGTTTGTCGACAAACCAGACCGCCGATCGAATGAATATGCATTGACTTGCTGCCAATAATATTTCAGGGCCAAAGGTATAGTAATAGCAGTCAGCTAATTGAAATCAAAGCATTTGATCCGAGCTTTCTGAATGGACGTACACCAAGAGATAAGTGATGAGAGCACATTAGTATTTGGCATCAAACAGGTGGCATATGATATAGACATCATAATCAGCCAGTTGTATCTCAAATGGTCAGTCTAAGCAACACTGACAATAATGTCTTCGATTGTCTGGCGATGACTTCTTGACTGCGCCTCAGCTTGTGTTCGTGTTCTCTGTCATCTGCCACTAATTTGTATTGCAGCTTCGTTCTTATGCTGCCTGTCGTCTTTTGGTTCCCTGGTTTCTATGCAACTAAGCCATGTCCCATCACATGTCAGATACTAGCATACCTTGAAAATGTTCAGATGGTTTATTCCAGTCTTCATCTTGATTGCATTAAAAGCTGTTTCTAACATGATTGTGCAAATTAGCAAAAACTGAACATTAGTTTGAGGATTTATTTGTACGATATATGTTGTGTTTGGGGAACGGACAATTGCCCTCTGGTTGGACCATAAGCACGCCATAAGTATATATGCGTGCATGTATGCATTCAAGCTTGAGTAACCTATTATTGAATCACATTCTAGGGTAAATGTGTAAAATATATTTAGGAATATAAGAAAATGTGTACACGAATTGTACACGAACAATACCAAACTTCGACAAGATAGTCTAGAGGATGGAAAACGAAGTCGGAACAACGTCAAAGAAGTCAAACGAGACCATGTTTTTAGATCGCATTCTTCGCTCTGCGGCCAGGCTTATTGGACATATACCCAAATTTTCACCTGTTGCAGCTTATATGCACAATGTCCTTCACTGGCTACCGGTTCAACAGCGTATTACTTTCCGTATTGCGACACTAGTTTGGTGGTGTCTCTCTGGTTGTGCGCCATTCTACTTGACTGAACTGTGTTGTCCGGTGTCTGAACTCCTTTCGCGTAGAGCTCTGAGCTCTTCTGCTAAAGGCGAGATTCTGGTGTCCAGGGCCCGCTCGTCGCTAATGCTACGTCGAGCTTTCTCAGTGGTTGGTCCATCCACCTGGAATGGGCTCCCACATCACATGCGAGAGACTGTGTGGTACAAAAAGTGAGAATTTTTTATCCGAATCCAGTCGGTATGCCATACCTAGGCCACAAATGGGAATAAAGTTCATAGGCTGATAAGGCAGATTATTTCCTAAACTATCTTCGCTATGGCATTATCTGTTATTTCGTATAATTATACAAGATACAGCTATTTCAAACTTTCGACTTGAGCGTGAGTAGTGTAGAGTTAGAGATATGAAAATCAGCAGCTGGTTATCCTGATGATGATACCTAAAATGCTTTGTTTTACAGGCTTACCAACCCTAGTCCACTGACCTTTAGAATGTAGGTCAGCAGAGGGGCAGGCCTTGCCAACCTTAGACCTGGCCATCTGTTTTCTTATCTGAGGGACCTTTGACCAGGGTTTAGTAGTGTGGTACGTACAGTCGTACACACTAACGGCCACCCTCATTTTGACCTTTGACCTATAGATATGACACATGTATTGTTTTGTGCTATTCATACCCCTAATTACACTTGGTATGCGCCTAGGTGGCGGTGGTAGCCCTTCCATTAGGCAAGGGGCTGGACCATCCCTAAATTTCAAATATTTTGAAATGTACGAACATCCTTGTGCATAATCAAAAATTTCCATTGTTTTGCACAGCCATAACCCTAAAACACACACACACACCTACATACACACACATGCACACACACAAATTTACACATGCAAACAGACACACATACATACATACATACATACAAACACATACAAAATGCCAATGACAATAATAACAATAATAATAATAATATTCTGCTCCAGAATAATAATATTCCTCTTTATTGACTCATTTTATTGACACATTCACATAATATCAATAATAATAATAATATATGTTTCTATCCATTTGGAGTATCAATATGCAAATCATGCAAATCAATTGAACCTGTACTCAATCAATAGATTGCTAGTGCCAGGTCAAATTGTTGATAGAGGAGGGTGCAGATAATATTCAAAGAATAAAGATACTCAAAGACTCTTACTCTGAATAAGAAGAATAAGAATGGAACTGAGATATGAAGACGCTTTAGAAGTTTAGAGGATAATATTATCATTCATTGAATTGATTGCGAAGGCACTTTATAAGTTTTGAGACTTAGGTATTTGTAGTATTCCATATATGGACTTTCTCACTTTGTTTAATGAAATCATTGAACCAGCATGTATCAGCATGTTTGAATCAATACAACAACTTTTTCTTACTTACACATCGGTAATTTATTATTTTTTATATCGGCTTTCTTACTTACTTAATTACCATTGGCATTTACTTGTAGCTAATGAATTTAGTTATTTACTTGCTGTATAATGCAACTTGTTTTTGTTGCTTAAGAATTTGTTGAATTGAAGAAAATGCGAAAACATAGGAAGACACAGGAAAGTAAAGTTTGATGCATTGAAGCTGTTGTGCATTAAAGTATGTCGTTGAAGCTTAAGGCTTATGTGGATTAGAGAAGTTGTAGAATATGTGCTAGAGCTAGAAAAATTAAAGTTTGTTACAATGAAACTGAAGCGTTTCGTGTATTAAAGAAGGTTCAGAAGGCAGTGTGGTGTTGTAGAAAACTTAGGTTAGATATATTGTCGATGTTGTATGTTGGAGTTTGCTGTCAGTTTTTAAGAATTTGTTGCAATGATGGGAATGTAAAAAGTACTGATGGTTGAAGGAAACTGAAGATTGAAGCGGTGAAGATATTGTTTGATGTTTGAGTTTAAGGATTTGTTGGACCAAACAGGTTGTAAAAAGTTCATGTAATTGGAGGAAACTGAACTTTGGTGCATTGAATGTGTTGTATATTGAAGTTTGAAGGGCATGCAAGGAGGAATGAACAATTTAAAACTATTAGTGAAGTAATGGAGAGATGGTGAAAGGGTGAGAGTGGGAGGGAGGGATATAGAGATGGAGCGAGGGAGTTATGAAGGAGGTATTCTTGTAAAAAAACGTCTAATTTACTTGCAATTTGCAACAAACTTATAAATTTAAGCATTTAAAGACAAAATGGTGATGCATTGAGAGCAGATTTGATGAAGAAAGTTTGCAAAGACATTGCGTTACAATCTGTGAAAATATTGTGTATATGAACCAGCAAATTGTTAAAGAAACAAAAAATTAGTAAAATATATATTTAATTGGAGATATGGTTGGAGGGTGATGGGTTGAGAAAGAAAAAGAAGAGGAGGGATGGGTGGAGGGTAAATTAAAGCAACAAACGACTGAGAGAATAGAAGGTTGGAGAGGTGTATAGTTGGATAGATGAACAAAATACACAACAATTGAGCCGATTTTGGTTGAAAGGCATTGAAAATATGAAGACGAGTGTTGGTAGAGAGAAAAATTGTGCAGATAGTTGGAGGGTGAGAGATGACGGTTTACAAAAATTGAGATTCAATGTTTTCATTGCCATTGGTTTGCAAGAGTTGAGTTTCAAAATTTTCACAACTGTTGGTTTGTAAGATTTGACTGAAAAAAATATTCAATGCTGATGGTTTGCAAGAGTTGAGTTTCTTACTCGATCTTATGTCAATGCTGTACAAATGCAGAAAAAAGTGAAGAAACAGAGGGAAAGAACAACAGTAGAAGCTAAGCAAAGAGGGCAGTGATGCAAAAAAAGAAGGTAAGAACGAAAATTAAGCCCTGGAGATAGAAAGAGAATTGACAAAAGAAAGATTGAAAGGGGCGACAGTAGAAGCGAATGCTGGTGATGTAAAGAAACACAAAGAAAGTAAGGTGACAGAGAGAAAGAAAAACAGTAGAAGGTAAGCGCAGAGGACAGTGTAGCAAGGAATGGAAAGAAAGAATGATAGATTAAGAATTAGAGATAGAAAGAGAATTGACGAAAGAAAGAAATGAACGACAGTCTAATACTAAAATAAAGAATAGCGCAGAAGAACAGAGAAGAACAGCAGAGGAAAGATAGAGAGACAGCAGTGACGTTGAGACGAATGAGAGAAGGATAAACTCATTCGATGTCATTCTATCAGACTCGATCTTACGTCACTGTTGTACAAAGACAGAGAAGAGTGAAGAAACAGAGAGAAAGAACAAGAGTAGAAGTTAAATTAGGGTAGTGATACAAGAAAAAGAAAGTTAGAACGAAAATTAAACCCTGGAGATAGAAAGAGAGTTGACGAAAGAAAGACAAGAGCGACAGTAGAAGAGAAAGCTATAGTGAGGTAAAGAAACACAGAGAAAGTGAAGTTACACAGAGACAGAACAGCAGTAGACGGTTAGTGAAAAGTGCGGTGACGGAAAAAGAAAAAGTGGTCTACGAGTACCATGGACAAGTACAACATAACAATTCATATGTATGTATGAATGTTTGTGTGAGTGCGTGTGTGTGTGTATGTTTGTGCATGTGTGTGCTTGCGCGCGCGCGCGTGTGTATGTGCAAGCCGTGGCGCAGTCTATCAGGAAGTCATCGCCAGACAATCGAAGCTATTATTGTCAGTTTCTTATACCCTGCACGAATGAATGCTAAATGAAGTGTGCACTGATGGAAGAAAGACAAAAGAATGAGCGAAAACTTGTCTCGCGAGTCATGACGGCCGTGACCAATAATTCTCGTGCTTTTACGTTGGCTTCATTCTGTTGAACCAACCTCTTCCCGTGACTCTCATTCCCTCGATCTGGGGCCTCGTGGCAATGACAGCCGTGTTTCTCTGAGTCTCTCGATCGCATTGGTAACGCCTCTCATAAATTTTATGCAGCACTGAGTGTAGCGCTATGTAAATTTACGGATACAATACAATAATTATATTGAATTTCATGAACGTTGTGGCCGAATGAGCAGCAAAGCAGTCACGCGGAAAAATTGAATGGGTTGAAGATCGATGGCGTAACACGTAAAACAAACGAAATTTGGATGACGTAATATCTTTCACCATGGTAACGCTCAACGCTGGCAGAATTTAACGTAGACGTGCGTTACTTTTTTACGTATTTTCTTTCAAATATCTGTTTGCAAACTATGATTTTATACTCATTTTCTGCATACTTTGCTGAAATAGCAAGCATAAGATTGTCATAAGTAATAAGTTCGACAAATGTGATCCATGTGACATTCCGTCAAAGTATGCCATTATCAAGATATTCGAAGCATACGAAGCGGAAGGACGAGAGAGAAATCTTCATTACGGTCTCAAGAGCTCATGAGCTGACTGGTAAGTGTGACACTCTAACTGGTTTAGTTTTATGGTAATAATCATTTACATGTGTTACCCAACGAATAAATTTATAAAGAATCAAAAGTTAAGTTCAAGATTATTCGCTCAAAGATTATTCTACTACTCGCTCAAAGCAAATCGAGCAAACTGACAAAATTGCCTGAAAGAGAAAGAACATCAGGATTAATTTTTTTCACATAATTCATCGATATTCATTGTAGTACATACGCTAAGACTTCGCGTGTATACACCTAATACGGAGCCCAACATATGTATAGGCCTAATTTGGCCTATAGGCCTATGCATGCGTACATACATTGTTGCATGCATGCATAGGCCTAAATAGGTAGGCCTATAGGTTTATTGCTAAAAATTATGCGCCTGCTATCTATTCCAGTCTGGCCTCGTCCGTTCTTAATGTTTCCGCTCGCCTGATTGTGGCATCCCGAAATTTGGTATGCAAACATGTTGTAACTAACTTGCACCCCAGTTGGCCTACACCGTTTACTTATCCCGAAGCGTTAAGAATTTAAAGTATGAATATTGTCTCTAACTCATCTGTTCACGGCCGAAGGTCCCCTCGTTTTGTCAATTGGGGCGTTCTACTTGTCCGTCCACAGGTGGCGGCGGTTAGTGGAATGCCTGTCAGTATGAAGGATATAATAATAATATAATAATAGGCTAGATGCAAAATAAGCGGGGGTTATCCGTGACGAATAAGCAGTCGTAACTTCACCAGGGTGCAATGGAGTGGGGATCCCCAGTACCTCCAGAGAGGAGCTGGGATAGGAGAAGGAAAGCCTTTATGTCAAACCGCTACTTCCCCTCTGATACTCCGCGACATCAGATTCAATCACCAGCAGCCTGGAAACAAGCGGAGGGTAGGTCGAATGAGTGCAGATACGTCGGCAGTAAAGAAACAGGACGACAAAATTCAATACATGACAGACAGAAAACTCTGGATATAGGGATCGGGGTTGCAGCAGACATCTAAGCCAAATAGGCGCTTTATAAATGCTTTACATCCATACATGCTTACAAGCATACATATAGGCGTACAATCAGAGGTGTAGCACGGTTTTGAAAAGTGGGGGGGCATAATTTAAGAAATTTTTGACCCTCACACTTTTTATACCCAGAAATTTGAAAAATGGGGAGCACAAATGATCCTAACAAAAGTCATCTTAAAAAGCCATTGGAGAAACATAAAAAAGAACCGATTTGGGGGGCACATGGGAGTACTGAGCACTAAAACTGGGGGAGGCTTTGCCCCCCCCCTTTTGAAACAGGGGCCGGTGGCCCCTGCCCCCGCTTATTACACCTCTGCATACGTTATGCCTACATTGGAATAATAACTTGCAATTCTTAAATTCATTTACATGCGCCCACTTTTCCATTCATTGCTTCAGAGTTAAACTAAGCAGAGAAGAAACGTCGTCATCGCTCAAGAGATTCAAGTCGATCGCGAGAAGCAGTTGAAGTGGGTGGTTTTCGGTTTTGTTAGCGTTATATTGGCACGAGAGAGTACACAATTTTAAGGTAGCTTTTGTTACATAGCTAATTGTGCATATGATGATTTTTACTGCAGTGTTTGAATTGGATAAAGGCTATTATCAGTTGAATCACTACTTTTAAAGTGCTAACTAACATCGTATTGTTATAAAAGTGTCAAATTGTGCAATTTGTTGTATTTAATGTTTTAATTCATTTGGGGTCTTCCTGAGACGTTATTTTGTATGCAATGTTTTCAAAATTTCTAAGCGCGCGCCTAGTGAGCCTATAGGTAAACGCGCCACTGGTTGGAGGAGTTGGATACAGCAGACCGAGAGAGCTGCCGGTGAAGCCGTTGACACATACTGGTAAACATAAATACGTTCGATAAATACGGGGACAGGCCGAAGATCTGTGTGCAGATAGCGAAGGTTATAGACGGAAAACCCTCACTATCAGAGTCCGTGAATACCATGCCAGTGTCATTTTTATCGAAACAGAATATATCAGTGTTGGTGGGTAACTGCCAACACATACGACAAGTAAGGGAACTTACTCCGTCAATTGTGGTGCATTACAAAATATACGTGTGAGGCCAGTATGTCACACACGGAAGTGGACCGGGAGACACATGACGAGTGGAAGATACGGACTCCGGTAGATAAGTGCCTAAGATGACATGACTAAGAGCTGTGCGACTTGTAGTGTCTAGGACGACAGAGTTTAGAGTTGCGAACAGCACTGTCTAGGAGTACAAGACGTTGAATTTAGCTACCGATAATTGCCTAGGCCGATGTGCCTTAAGAACTTATTTCAAATATATCTGAACCTCGTAACTTAAGAGAACGTTTGTTGTCCCTTATTGACGATCATAGGCGCCAACTTTTAGTAAAAGGTACTGGAGCAAGAATTTCATTCCCATGACCCAATTATCGGTTCTCCTTTCTTCCCGCTCCTCGAGGTCCCCTAACTCTTTCAGCTGACAACAGACCAACTGTAATACCTGTAATACTATGCAACAGCGCTTCCTCTTCGCTCGATGATATAGACAAACACACAACAATAACGAGTAACTTATCACATAAGTAAAAATTTAAATGTTATGTAATTATTAACTAGTAGGGCCTACTTAACTAACTTCACCTCGAACCTCCCCAGTTGGCCCTAAGCAGCGGGATCTTCCGATCCCTAATTGGGTTTCCTGGGTGATCCGATAGCAATGATTTTAAGGTTTGTATAATTGTCATTCAATTCTGTTAATTGGATCGCCAAATAAAAACTTTGATTTGATTGATGATTTGAGGTTATAAAACAGCGGCAACAGTCTTCTGAACCATTGGAACTACCGTTTATGTCACGTTAAATAAATCCACAGACTACAAAACTATTACCATTAACAAAAGAACGAAAGTTTTGACCACTGATCGCATTGCGCGCAGTTTACAGGCTTATCAAGTTTAGACTATATAATATGTGAACTCTTGTCTCTTTTTCTCACTCACTCCCTCTCTCCTTCCCTCTCTCCCTCCCTCTCTCCCTCCCTCTCTCCCTCCCTCTCTCCCTCCCTCTCTCCCTCCCTCTCTCCCTCCCTCTCTCCCTCCCTCTCTCCCTCCCTCTCTCCCTCTCAATCTCCTACTATCTATCTCTCTTTTTGTATGCGCAGCCTGCGCATTTATATATTAATATATTTAATATTGGAACCAATGAGTTACACATATGTGACTTAATATATATGTAACCCCGTTTAATACTGTATAGGCCTACTTTTCACAACACCATATAGATCTATAATAGCAAGTGATAACAATGGTTAGTTCTACTCACCCCAACATCTTCCAGCGAGGGATAGCTCTGCATCTTGATTTAAAGGTGATCCATTAGACAGAGCAATATTTTATATAACTTCTCATCTATTTATAATTATTTCGATCTTTTGTAGGCCTTTAGGCCCTTGGTCTACACTCAAACTTGAGATAATACAAATGTACGTACAATGATGTATCTAAACTACAAAGATGAGCTGAGTCTCCTCTCTCTCTCTCTCTCTCTCTCTCTCTCTCTATATATATATATATATATATATATATATATACATATATATATACATATATATAATGTGTGTGTGAAATTAATTTGTTGTTCCAGCTGAACCAGATGCTTCATCTCATCCTGTACTTCACGCGTGTCCAAATCGCTGACAGACATTTCTACGCTGTCTCGAACCACTCAATCCGGTACCTCACAGAGTTATACATTACGCCATTAGTTCCGCCTAATTGCTAAAGCTATATTTTCACCAGGGTCTAGGGTTCAAAGTATACACCGAGGCCTTGGGGCGAGCCATGCCACAGTTGAGAAAAAATATGAAGACGGAATTATTTCGCGGTCTCCCAAGGCATTTTATTGTTTAACAACATGAAAAAAATGACAATTGGGAAAAATTAGAATGTTCCAAAACAGTACTGGGGCGAGGCTATAGTTAGCGCCAGGACCTCGGTCAGTACTGGGGCGGATGGCCTTGTTGCCCCGTGGAGTCGGCGCCTGTGTTGGCGATAGTTTCAGAGTCACAAGATGCTGCTGAATGGTACGACATCAGGTAGAGAGGAAGAAGAGGCTAGTAGCTAGAAAGGTAGTCAAGAGGAGTAAGACCTCCTGCCGGTATGATTACGAACCCTGTTTTGAGTACGGCCATCAGAAATGTCGTCCTACAGGCTTTTGATAAATATCGTGTCACTTATTTAAGTGCCTGGCCAATCTACATGTATAAGGAATTACCTTACAGACAATTAGCTACAAGAATCTACCTACAGGAAATTATGGGTGAACTTAGCAACTCACACGAGAGGTATGAAATAAACCGAAATAAACAGTTTTATTAATTCGTAAACGAAAACTCAGATAATAATTAGAAGTCTCTAGAAATGAACATGGAACTTAATCTGCACAGCGTACGTCTAATCCTAGAAGTCAAGAGTCCTTTCGTTTAGGCAAGATTATAAGTTCGTATATATATATATATATACGGCCATCAGAAATGTCGTCCTACAGGCTTTTGATAAATATCGTGTCACTTATTTAAGTACTTGGCCAATCTACATGTATAAGGAATTACCTTACAGACAATTAGCTAAGTCACGATATCAGCCAGACGAAGAATATATATATATATATATATATATATATATATATATATATATGTTAGAATGCTTCCATCCATAATGTAAAAAATTAAAGTTAGTTTTTTTTTCTTTCTCCAACCTACCATTCGGTGCCACTTAGGATGAAAACTCTATATCTTAAATATTTTTTAGTTTGAACAATGTTTAGGACTTGACCAAAAGATTTTTATTTTTCTAAGGCTGCTTGTGTATTTTCGTCATTGGCTGATGGTGGATAATACTCACAGAAAGTGGATGAGCTTACTATTAGTTCCAGTGCGATCAGGACAGCAAGAATCAAACACTGACACTAGTTTGCTTCTGAAGTCAAGGCATCTTTTAAACCCACAGTTCCGTTGATGCTACACTAGGATGGCAAGATCATGCACGACTTCACAGCACCTGGAAGAGAGAAAGTTGACTGGCTTCCCATTCTAGTATCAGGTCAAAATGTCATAAAACTGTTATCTGTTCCAAAACTCCTTGATGGAACAACAGCTACCATGGCTATGGCTCGTAAAATTATACACACCATAGATGAATGGGGATTACGGGAACATATCAGGTTTATGTTTTGACACTATGGTGGAGCATGTGTGAGACTCGTGAAGGAATTTGGACGATAAGTCTTAAACTTAGCGAGATGACTATCGTGAACATTTTCTTTGGAGCTGTTCTTCCTCGAGGTATACATTTTCTGTATCCTGGAGCAGTTCATCGTGCTCGTTGGATGGCAAAGGCTATTTATTTTATAAAGATGTGGTGGTTCCATAACCAGTTTCCATTTTACTCATAGACCAAGGAAATCTCGTTGTAGATCATCATAATTATGGCAAAGCAAGTCTAGGATCACTTGAAAGAATTGTATATGTTTGTAACTTGTATATACGTGAGATACTGGCTCCAGAGTTCATCGGCAACTGGAGAGCCTAGAAACGACCTTGCTCTTCTTTGTAAGTTGTCTCTGTATGAAGACAAGGACGTCATCACAGCATTCAACCGCCATCTGAGGTATCTATCTTAGCAGCTCATAGGGTTTGCTTCCTTTGACAAGAATGTGTCTTTCAATGAAAAGAGAATGATGATAGCTGCCCTGAACACATAACAATGGACCTGACAATCCTCTTAAACACAACTTGCCATTCAGTGAACCTGTGAACATGGGTTTGCACGATTTTGTCACAAAACCAACCATGCAACTCTTCAGGATTCTTAACCTGGATGAGACATTTCTGGAATTTGATCCAAAGAAATGGGAATACCAGCCAGAATATTGCAGAAGTCTAGAAATGTGTCTTTCCTTGAAAGTCGTCAAAGACCTGGCTGAGCGTAGAGTTGCCCTCATTCAGGAATTCAACTCTTCCATTACCAGAAATGAGGAGCAAAAGTAGTACCTCCTATGCAGGTTGTTGAGCACCATAGAAGCTTATTTTCAGCTCCAACCAAAACTGCAGCCATTATGTAATCCAAGTCACAGTAAACTGTTATATAGCAGCAAACGTTGCACGTTAACAACAGTTGAATATTGATGAACCAATGAGCATTTTGCAAAAACTTAGTGCTATTTGTCAAGTACTAAATATTGTTTGTTTTTAATAAAAATTGAACTATATCATTTGTAGATCTAATGAAGCAGAATGGTGAGTTGGAGAATGACTTTATTAAACTGTTCATTTTTAGAAGCACCCTAATATATATATGTATATATCTAAAGTTGATAATAATCAATTGTTACTCAGAGTGAGGATTCAGAATAATAATTATAATGAAGATTATATAAATTATTAATAATTTGATGTAGAGAATGATACTAGCTATTGCTGTTTACGTTCAATAGTGGAGTTCACCAATGCATCATTAGAGGCAGTTACCCCAATTCCCCAACCCAATTTATTAAACTTACGACCAACCCCAAGAGCAAAGAGTTTCCAACCAGACAGACACTATGTCTAGAGTGCGGCGTTACTTTATACCGACTCCCGCGGTCAGGCCGTCTAGACTGGTCAGCCGATCCTGATCCTGGGGCAGGCTGATCCAAAAAATACTATACCACTGTGGATCCGGCGAGTTACTAGTCGCCACTTCTATAGAGCCGACTGAATCGCTGCGCTATATAAAAATACACGTCCTCAAACCAACATCTACCATCATAAGTTCCCCAGCCATGAACACCTATGATAACGCCTAAATACTAAGTGAAGGCAACCGTGTGGAGATTAATCTATTTATAACATGGCATTATTATGGCACTAGATGATCTAGTGAGCCTGGGTATGAGTTATTGAAAAGGTGAGACTTGAGCCTCGAATTGAATGCCCTAGGGGTGATGGATAGAGGAGCCGGAGATTGATGATTGTGGTTGAAAGATAATAATGGTTGGAAATGTACGGAATTCAGAAGGTCATTCCAGAGACGGGGTGCTGTGATAGATATGGCTCGGTTGGAGAACTTGAGATGAGTGGTGACCGGGGATCGAGTAAGACTGAGACAGAAAGGTGGAGCGGATAAGCTGGATAGAAGCTATTACAGTGTCGACTGTAGAGTTATAATAATGGATTGTTATGATAATGTATAGTAATGTCAAAAGACATGTTTATAATGTGGCGGTTTTCGCCGGCGCACCCGAGTGGAGCATATTGTGCTCCCGGTCTGAGCAATGTGTGCTCCTATGGGAGCAATCTGTGCTCCCGGTGGGAGCAATTTGTGCTCCCTCTGGGAGCATTTTGTGCTCCCTCTGGCAGCTATATAAGGGACGACTGCATGTGATTAGGGAGTAGTCAGAAGAGCAGTAGTTCGTAGCTGGTAGTTGTTAGACGATAATTGAAGAACATTAGAGCTCGATTAGACAATGACCGTGTCGATTTATTTTGATCCTATTTCACGAGTTTAATGTTGGCTGATGCCTTTAGTTTGTATTAAAAGAATATTCGTCGAACAACGAGTGATTCCGTCTCTAGCCTATTGACTTTCAAATTAGTAGCAATCGTGAAACTCTGCGCCAGACCGGGCCGGTCTTTCTCGAACAGTCAAGAAAAAGGGAGAACCTCGGACTCGGCCTTCCGAGGTACCAGGAGAAGACGGGAAGGAACACAAGGTTTTCCCTGGGCGTTCGCCCCAACTGCTGCTGATACGTGAACGCCCGGTGCCAGACCTAAGAGGGGTTCGCCACAAATTTGCTACGCAGAAGTGAGGTGAATCGAGGTTTGCCACAATAAGTGTGAAGTATCCTGGCACTGAATTAATTCCTGCTTAGTAAGTTTTGTTGGCCGTATTACGCGGAACACACGCCCATTAGAGATGCGCTTGTTGCCAAGAAGCAATGCGCCTTCGTTATACAAGTTTCTTCAGACATCACTGTATCACGGTGGTTGGACTGAGAGATCCTCCAAGCAGACTTCTCGAGGAGCGCTATATAAATGTTACAATGAATAAATTAATGAAAAGAAGTTCGGATTGTGGAATTTCACGGTTGTAATAACGCGACAACAACAACAACAAAAATTGTTTTTATTGACCTCAGAATTTACAATATGACAAAGTTGATAATAAATTGATACGACATGTAAGGCTCAACAGGGAGGATAAGACCCGAGAAGGACCGAGGTCCTGTAGGGGGGGGGGCACCCACATATCAAGAGGCAAAAGTTGTGATGATCAGAGGTCGACGCTTAAATAATACTAAGAAGGAAAAAACGCAGCTTAATTAATTATTGGTTATAAACAGCATTGTTCGAGTTGAATTTACACGTTTGCTATGCCTGCTTTTACAGTCTTCATATTAATGATGATTATGTTGATAATGATCATGGCTACATCAGTCATACATAGATCAGTGTTATGCAGTATGTATTTAATCCAACGAAGTCAAAGTAATATGCTCACGGATTTTTATTTTAAATATACAAACATTTGGTAGGTCCTTCAATTTTCCTGGAAGGCTGTTCCAGAGTTTAGCACCCGAGTATTTGATTGTGAACGTTCTTGTATTCGTACGAGTGTATACAGGCCTATAAGTTCGAGATTTAGCAGCTGAATTAATTTGTCATATGATTTATGGGAAGCAAATATGTCTGTGTCATCTGCAAATAGAAAGAATTGGAGGACAGAGGACGCATTTGGAAGATCGTTAATAAATAATAGAAAGAGTAGAGGGCCTAAAATTGATCCCTGGGGGACGCCATGCTTTATGCGATTTAAAGAGGATAAATGACTATTGCATTTAACTTGCTGGTGTCTACCAGTAAGATAGTCTCGGAACCAAGTTAGTGCGACTCCACATATGCCTAAGATTTCCAATTTTAGCAATAATATGTCATGATTTACAGAGTCGAAAGCCTTCGCCACGTCCACAAAGATTCCAATGGCATACTCATCCCGGTCAATTGCAGCAGCAATGTTATCTTGGACTGTGAGAAGAGACATTAGGGTAGAGTGGCCAAGCTGGAAGCCGTGTTGAGACTTAAAGAGTAAACCTTTGGCCTTAACATAGTCATACAAGCGTACATACATTACTTTTTCTAGTAATTTGGAAAAATAGGGCAAAATGGAAATAGGTCGGTAATTAGAAAGTTCCTCAGTATTACCTTGTTTATAAATAGGAGTGACTTTGGCTTCCTTCAGTGGACCAGGTATAGAGCCAGTGGCTAATGAACAGTTTATTATGTGGACCAAGGGTTTTGCAATAATAGACAGCAATGGCTTAATAATTGTAGGATTTAAATAATCTGTGTCGGTACTGTGAGTTGATTTCAGAGTGATACTCATGGCAAGCAACTCTTCGATCGAAGTAGGGTATATTACAAACGAGGAAAGGCTGGGGGAGCCGAGGTAAGAGGTAACTGGCGACTTTGGCTGTGGTATTTGAGCAATTATATCATCGGCTATACTAGTGAAATAATTATTAAACAGGTCGGCCAACTGGGCGCCATCTGTAATCTTGGTACCATTGGAACTCACACATTTTATTATTGTATCACGTGGCTTGGTTCTGAGAATCAATTTTATTGTCACCCAAGTGTTTTTTAGGTCATTACTGTGTCTAGTAAATTCAGACGAGTAGAAGCTTTTTTCAGATTTTTTACATAAAGTTTTAAATTTATTTTTATAGATAGTATATTTGTCTTTATTGATTGTTGTCGGATTTTTTAT
The DNA here is from genome assembly GCA_959347315.1 of Bimastos eiseni. Classification (NCBI taxonomy): domain Eukaryota; kingdom Metazoa; phylum Annelida; class Clitellata; order Crassiclitellata; family Lumbricidae; genus Bimastos; species Bimastos eiseni. The sequence continues at coordinate 9,673,683 of OY365814.1, forward strand.
ATAAACCAGATAGAGCTTATTTTTAGTCATACTAGATTTATAGAGGCAGCTGTCGTCCACGGTTTTCTGTAGATAGGCTTATTGGTTGATTTAACTTTAATAGGAAAAGCACAGTTATAGGCAGATTTGACTTTATAGATAAAGCGCTCATAAGCTAATGATGCATCCTCGTTTTCACAGGCCTCAATTATACTTTTCCAGTCACACTCGGTCAAAAGTGACTTAAAGCGTTCCTTGGATGCCAAATCAAATTGTCTAGTCGGGATATTGCGAGAGTTTATCATTCGCAGCGGGGTAAGATCAGCCCATATTAAAACAGGGAGGTGGTCTGACAAGTCTTCTGCTAGAATTGTGGGTTGAACAACTTTGGAAACACAATTTACAAATATATTATCGATCAGTGAGGCAGATGAAGTGGTGATTCGAGTAGGTTGAGAAATAGTCGGGAAAAAGTGAAATGATGTCAAAATGTTATAGAAGATACCGGTTGGCTTATGTTCCTGAATTTTTAGGAGGTCTATATTGAAATCTCCTAATATAACTACATCCTTGGCCTTAGATATAGATTGAATATCCAGTAGTAGAATTTCCCATTCCTGGTTGAAGGTGTCCAAGCAACTACCCGATGGCCTATAGACTGACCCAGCCATGAACTTTGAATTATCTGCCGTTTCTATGCACACGAATAGCGATTCGTATGCGGTATGAGAGGAGCAGTTTGCTGGCGCTTGCATTAAGGAATAGTTGAAGTTATTTTTAAAAAAAAACGTAAAGTATATCGTGTTTCACAGCCTGGAGGGATTAATCGAGGGGGACAGCTCTGCAGGGCGAGTCAGCGATAGTGGCAAATAGAGCGCTGTCATTTTTGAGGCGCATCTCTTCGAATGTAGGATAGTGGTAGCCTGGCAGTGGTAAAATACCACCTTATAAGATTTCATCATTGAATTTGGTCGTACTCACTCGCACAAGAAACAGGAAATGAGTACTTACTACGCTCAACAACGATAGAACGCACTACAGTACGTAATTTAGATGAGCAAAGTGAGTATTTGAGTAACTAACAATGCAGACACGGGTTGTTTAGATCTGCTGTCATTAAACAAGGAGTCTCCTCAGGCTGTTGAGGAATTCGACGTTCCGAAGTAGACATTACTTTTCTTGCGTACGTACGCAATTCACGGTAATTGTGAGCGCTACGGCCACAAGGGCTAGGGCCTACATACGTTACTTGCTACACTACATTAATTACTGTCAGTCGTTGTAGTTGAACGAGCAGCAAAAGCGATCACGCGGAAATCGAACTGATTGAAGATTGATGTCTAACATTTTACAACAAGCCAAAATTGATTAAAAATTGAAACAGAAGACAATTTATTACGTCATATCTATCGCCATAGCGACGCACAACGCTCGCAGAATTTTAATGCAGGCCTAGACATGCGATAATTTTAAGAATTCTTTTAAAATTATGCTGATTTAAACAAATTATCTAGGCATGCTGAAATTACATCCCATAAAGTCATAGGTAAGAGGTTCGATAAGTTGATAGCTTTAACAAGAGGTTAACATCTGTTGATAACAAGACATTCGATCGAAACGAGACGGCAGGACGAGTGAAAAATTATAATCTTGGTCTGTCTGTGTTTTTTTATATTATAGTAGCACATCAATTCCGCCCCAACGAATAAGTTTATAAAGAATTAAAAGTGGTGTTCAGGTATAAGCTACATGTATTTGTCGATGCAAATTGAACGATACTGTCAACAGTTTCAGACAGAGATATAGAGCGCCGGGCAGAGCGCTTAACAGTAGGATGAAAGGATAACTTTGCAAATAGAGTCGCAACTTAAGTTCATAATCCATCGAGTTAACTCTGGCGAAAATTAGTTTGATATTGTCTTTTCCTGTTTATGAGAAATTACACCTTGAGCAGAGAACAGTGAACAATGAGCTGGTCGTTTCGTTACCTGGTTCAACCATGCCCTGCGACATATTCTGTGTGGAACCCTTGAGCAAGTCCATTCACAATGGTCTCGCTCATCAGATTCAGATTCACTGACTGTGCTTTTAGGCCCTAAATTAATTCACTAATAATAACAGAAATAAACTAAACGTTATGATCTTATTAATCTAGGACGAAGGAAGCAAGAAGAGGCAAAAGAGATAGAAAGCGACGGAAGACCACATCCAGATGACTCTTCCGTCTACGAAACCTACTTATGGCATTGAAAACTTCATATATCGAAGTAACGTATGTGTCTATAGATATAGATATTCTATCGTCGACAAGACTTTCTTTATGATAATCGTTCATATCGAACATTTATGTGGCGCCACAACTATCCAGAGGCGCTCCCAAACCCTACACGTCTTAAATGAACAAGCCAAGAAAGGAATGTAAGAGAAAGGGTATGATTAAGATGGTAAGCCCCAAGTCGAGGGGCCCATCACCGAAAAATCGTGGTTCTGTGGAGATATGTGGTATATGGACAAGGAGGAGCCCCTCTTTAGGGTTCCGATGAGCGGAGGGATCGAAGGCCCCAACTTCCCTAGCACTATAAGAACAGAGAAACAGAGTTCACGAAAATAGGCAGAGGTGATTTGGATTTTTAATTGCATTGGCACTACTACTGCTTTGCGATAATCTACTTGTTGTAGGCGGTTATCGCCTGGTAAGAGACCTGATATCACGGATGTGAGATAATCTGATGAAGCTTTAATCCTTAGCATGCAATGAAAGACGTCATGAGAATCAAATGCTAGATCTAGAACTCTATGTTATAATCTTTGATAGCACCTTTTCCGCGCTTAGCATCTATGCATTAGTTTGGCTAGGTGTGACTTTTGAGGAAATCCTCTGTGGCTCTCCGATGACTACTGTATGCCTTTCTTGCTCCGTCTCTGTCTCACTGCTTTAGTCCCTCGATCCGACTCCTTCTCTGATCGCTTTCCTTCTGACCAGTTTCCTCGTGTATATTCCTAGCAGGCCTGACTCCTTCACAACCTACCTCGCTGCCTGTTTACTCTAGACTAATGCTTCACTCGTGACCTGCCAAGTCCTGTGTACTTGTCTTGCCCCTCCTTCTTTGTTGTCCTACGTGTCCATCTTGTCCTTGGATTAAAATTAGCGCAGTTCTGATTAGGAAAAGATGTAGGCCTAAGTCAGAACGAGACAATAGTGAGCCATGGTGTGATGGAGACACTCATTTGGTAATTAAGCCCTGCCAAAGCGTTGTCATGATGTAACTAGTAGTTCTATTGACTGAGATTCGAAATTCATTAATTTTTATGAAAGATCTTGTGTATGAATGATTTACTAGTTTCAAAACGTCCACGCATTGTCCATAGACGATGTCCGGTTGTGTAGTAGTAGACCCAATTTTATTTAACCGTCCTCATACAGCATCGACTCAAGGAGCAGTTACAGTTCCTGAGTGGATCACGTCTGCGGTCGTAATGAGTATTTGGATTTTTAATTGCATTGGCACTACTAAGCGAGAATCTACTTACTGTAGCCGGTTATCGCCTTGTAAGGGATCTGATGTTGGGAGTTTGCATAAGTCTATTTCAAAATTAATCTTATGAACTCTGCGTATTCATATCTTCAATATCACGGGTGTCAAATGATTTTTAAGTGATGGGGGAGGCTGTCTTACCTCATCCGTAGTTATTATAATAATAATTATCATTATTATTATCATTATTATTATTATTATTATTATTATTATTATTATTATTATTATTATTATGCTGACAGGTCACATATGGTATTATTCATCATTGGCATTGCCAACGGATCTGTCATCAGGCCATCTGGGTCACCGCTTGTCAGATGCTTGTAATCTTGACATAGTGCCCTGAAAAGCCACCGCATTGAAACGTTGGATCAATGCCGACAAGTTCTGGACGAGGAAGCTTGTCTCATGAGTGTCACCTGTAGTTTTCGAAAGTCGGCGTCCAGTCTCAGAGAAAAAGGCGAAGCCCTCACTATTGAGGGGACCGAAGATTTCTATAGCGATTGGAACAAAAGTGTATTTCTTCTCTAACTCAGAATATTTTGTGTGTTTCCTTGTGGCTGCTATCTCCGCCGCTCCTCCAGCTGTGGAAGCTGTGTCGGGGATATTAGAAGCGGCCACTGTGTCCACCACCGTCGCGTCCCAAAGTAAGGCCCGCCCCCACTACACGGTATCAGGGTCTGCCCGTCCGGTCTCTGTCCGTCTACTCTAGATAGACATGACGGTGCCTTGACCGCTGGAATACCGGCTCTGTTGAGGTTGCGATGGATAAGGTCGTTGATATTACAGTGTCTTGCTTGACGGCCAAAACCCAATGAACAGGACAGGCCATGTGCGCCTCTGGCAGAGACGAAGGCGCCGCATGTGCAGGTGTGCGGCTCGCAGATGGCCACCCCTAATCGTAGGCCGACCGCCACCCTCACGGTATCGTCCTCCAGTCTGAGATCGCGAGAAACGAGCGGGAGAGCGTATAGCCAGTCCGAGGCGTGCGGTGACTGCAAGGCCCTTAGTCCCTCCCGGTCGTAGGGATCCTGTAGCTTTTCTTTTAGTGCAGACAGAACCGCGTTTAACAGCGGTCTGTCAAAGTGGGCTTGTTTATGGCCTGGCGTCGTCGGGGCTGAGGCTTCGGTAAGTTGAAGCCAGGTAGACATCGCCGAGTCGCAAGCCGAGTCACCGGTACTGATTCTAGGATGAGGGACTGGATCTGGAGAGTGCCCGCGGCCGAAGCCAAAAGGGCGGGAAGTGCCAGCGAGGACGCCCTCCAAATTCCAAGTTCTCTCATCCTGATCGGGAGAGTGGCCTGACCCCATTGGTCATCGGTCATCGAAATGTTGAAGATTCGCTCGATCCCTCCTCGCAGCAGATCGTCGTAGGCTTATAGACGCGGGTGTCCGTGGCAATGGGCATATCTAAATAAATACATGTGTTTGGGCGAACCAAGCGGCGTTGATATGGGCGTCGGAAGATATGAGTTCGCATTTTTGCGGTTGAGTGCGAGGCCTAGTCGCAGACATCCCTCTTCGATCGAGTTAACATCCGCCTTCTCCACCTTAGGATCTCCGCCCAAGGTGAGGTCGTCGAGTTATCCAAAGGCCAATGGTTGAATCAGGCGATTAAGGATCGGCTGCAGCGGTAAGCAGAAAAGTAGAGGCCCCAAGGGGTCGCCCTGTTGCAAACTTTCTTGCGATTGTAGGTGAATCTCCCGAATTTAAGAGATGTCGCCTCGGCGTAGGCAAGATGGCAATATGCGGATAAATCAAAATTAGTTCATCCTCTGATGCGAGCATGGAGTCCCTTTTTAAAATGATTTCCTTTGGCTCCCCTCTGGTTGCGCCTCTGGTGGCCGGTGGGCCCTATTATTATTATTATTATTATTATTATTGTTATTATTATTATTATTATTATTTTTATTATTATTATTATTATTATTATTTTTATTATTATTATTATTATTAATAGTATTAGTTACTATTATTATTGCTATTATTATTACTAATATTATTATTGTTATTATTACTATCATTATTACTGCTGTAATTGTTCATCATTGACGTTGACATAAAATCTGACCTGGGGCCACCGGGTAGATCGCTTATCACGTATATATATATGTAAGCCTATACTTGCAACCTAGATATGGTGCCCTAAAGAGAACCACATTGAATCGCTGGATCATTGCCGACAAGCTCTGAAAGAGGAAGCTTATTTCGTGGGTGTCACCTGTGGTTTTTGACAGTCGGCGTCCGGTCACTGACAAGAAGGCGAGGCCTTCGATCACTGTTTAGGGGGCCGAAGGATTCAACAGCAGCAGGAACGAAAGTGTATCTCTTCTCCAGATCCAAATATCTGGCGTGCTTCCTTGCGACGGCTCTCTCCCCCACCCCTACGGCCGCGGCGGAGGGAGGCACGAAGCATGTCCACCACCGTCGCGTCCCATAGCGAGGCTCGCCCCATTCCGCCGTATCAGTGTCTGTCCGTCCGATCTCTTTCCATCTGATCTTGACAGACCTGACGGCTCCTTTGCTGCTCCATGGCTTCCAGCTCTGCTGAGGCTACGCAGTGATTGAACTCCTAGTTCATTATTAAGCCCCACCAGTTGATTCTAAAAAATTACTTTGGGTAAACTTGAACAAGCCCCAGATCAGCTTTCAGTGGTTTGATGTATCTTAACACAGCTAAGAACCAAGTTCGTGGACCGAAAACCCAAAGTTTCCCTCTAAAATCTAGCACGTATACCACTTTTAGATTCTTAAAAATTCTGGTCGAGGCATCTTGTCATGTGAAATATTTTCAACCCCAAAGTTCAAATTTGACGATTCAAACCCTGAGGCTACGATGAATGAGATTCTTCTTGTTACTTTGCCTTGCTTGTCCACCAAATATTAATGAGCAGGACAGGCTATGTGTAGGCCTACCTCTGGAAGTAACGAAGGCTCCTCATGGGCAAATGAGCGGCTCGCAGATGTCCAAACCCAAACGTAGCCGACCGCCGCTCTCACGGTATCGTCTTCCAGTCTGAAGTCTCGGTAGACTTAGAACTGTCCTCAGTGACTTGGCGCCCTAGGCAGTCATCTTAGTATAATATCGCTCCCACCCTCGTTGTATGAATAAGATGTGAAAAACATGGGATTAAGCACACACTGCGTGGAGCACATAACACTTTTTTAAAATAAGACGATTCTGGCGTAGGAGAATTGCTAGGGAATGAGAGGGAGCTCTAATGAGATCTTAAGAGATTAAATGTTGCCGTGGCAACTGGAGTTAGAGTAGAACCTTTTTTCAAATAACTAATTTAAAAGCTTGTGGTATTATAAAAAAATATTCGCTGACAAAAATGTCTTTATATCTGGCGCCCTGTTTGTCCCCTAGGCGGCTGTCTAATCAGCGTCCTTAATTAGAGATTAACTTTCTTTAGTACGTGCTTAATTACTTGGCAGCGCTACTGAAAATAATAGTCTCTGCAGTGAGAGCGATATAGTTAATTAATTCCGGTTCTCGTCAGTCAAGCTGAGGCCTCTCTTCATCTAAAGACAACCATTGAACTGAATTACTATTATTTTCTCGGTGTCTCTCGCACTGGGAATGCCCATCACCGATAGAATACGTGGAGTGGCGCTATATAAATTTAGAGATATTTAACAATGCCTGCATTAATTGCAGAGACTTAGTAGGAAGGCAAGGGCCAATATACACTAACTTAAAATCTTTGGCAGGAAGATAGTCACCTAAAAAAATCGAATAACTGATGATCTATGACGTCAGCATGTGAAACAAATTAAAATTTATGACGCAATATCATCTAAATAGTAACGCTCAACGCAGGATTTAACGTCGACGATGGTGAACATATCCGAATTTTTAGTAAAATTTCTTTGAAGTTATTAAGGTTTCTTATTAAATATTTGCCCGAAATTGACTTTTATTTTCTTTTCTTCGCATTACCGACGGCTTCTGTGTGGCCCCGTTGAGCAAGACGAATCACAATAGCCTCTCGCGTCAGATTTAGACTCACTGATTTATTTATACCACATTTATATAATGTTGGCTCCTAATAAACGCAATAATAATAACGATTTTATAAAAGAAACTAAACGTCATGTTCTTATTGATCTAGAACTAAAGGAGCTAGAAGTTGTTTCGAGACAAGAGAGACAGAAAGCGACGGAAGATTGGGATCGCACGTAGACCACATCCAGACAACTCTTCCTCCGTCTACGAAAACGTACTTCTGGTATTGACGAAGACTTCAGACATCGAAGTTACGTATGAGTCTACAGATAATTCTATCGTCGACTAGCCTTTGGGTTTTGTATTCGCTTACATCAAGCATTTGTGTGGCGCCACATTGGGAAACTACCCAGAGGCATTCTCAAACCCAGCACGGCAAAAAAGTACAAGACGAGAAAAGAACATAGGAAAAAAGGTTATGTGATAACGTAATAGAGGGCGACAGATGGGTGGCACGTCGCATACATGTAGACCTATACGCTGCACTTGGTTAGTGTACTGATAGAACCGCCCTACATCTGATCTCAGTTTGGCCTCTCTCCTTAAAGGCGTTTCTTTTTCGCCGGGGTTTCCGTGCTGAGAACGCCTCTGGATGGTTATTCTGCAAGGGGCGCTATACTAATCTAAAGGTATGATACAACAAGAGACGTGCTGACCAGGGTCCTGTACGTGGTTAACAAGATGTAGAGTGGTGGGCCCAATATGGATCCATAAGGTGCACCGTACAGAACCCGGACCCAGGCTGACATGATCAGAGCCAAGGTCGACTTTTATTCGCTCGTCACAGAATCGTTATCGTAATCCTAATCCTAATATCCAAATTTCCAAAGTGCCACTCAAGAGCCAAGCGTATTTTAAAAATATAGTAATGGAAGGAGCGCTGCAAGGAGCGCTGGAAGAGGCGAATCCAGGTGTGGGGCGGGCCAGTAGAGTCGTCGGATGTGCCAAGACGGGTCAGAATGACGGTGTGATTATTTGAAAGTGGTAGGCTGTTTTATATTCAATCGCTGTGGATCGAGTAGGCGAGCGAAGCGCGTGAGCATTTGTAAACAACGCATTCTGTCATTCCTTCCTCTACTTCGTCAATATTCTCTCTATTTCATTGACTTCTACTGTCGTTCATCTCTTTGTTTCTTCTCTTTTCTTTCTTATTGTCTTCTACAGTCGTTCCTATCTGGCTTAGTAAATTCTCTCTCCATGCATGTAGCTCCTTGGCTTCTGCTGCCGCTCCCTATAATTCTAGTTACATTACTGTTCTCTGTTTGCCCAACACTTTTTAGTTCTTTTTCTTTGCGTCATCTCGTTCCCCTTCCTATCTTCTTGTTTCTTCAATTCCCTCTCTATCTGCTTGACTTACGCTGTCGATCTTTCTCTTTTGTAAGTCACTTTTGGCTTCTCTTTGTTGCTTCTCTCTTCTCTGTCTTTACCTTCAAATGTCGTTCCTTTCCTTGTTTCGTGATTTATCGCTCTAACTCCTTGGCTTCCGCTGTCGTGCTTTGTCTTTAGTGTGCAGTCGTTGTTTCTCTTTCTTACGTTACTGCTCTCTTACTTTGGCTTCAGCTGTCTGTCGTCCGCTCTCTTTGTTTCTGCGCTTATTCTTTATGTCTTTCACTGTAGTTCCTTTCTTGTTTTCGTAAGTGCCCCCCCTCTCTCGCTCTCTCTTGCTCTCTCTGTCTCTGTCTCTCTCGCTGTCTGTCTCTGCCTCTGTGTCTGTCTATGTCTGTCTGTCTGTCTGTCTGTCTGTCTGTCTGTCTGTGTCTCTCTCTCTTACTTCGTATGTAAGAAGTATGTATGTATGTTAGTTATCGTATTTTTACTTTTGTACATAAATCCTGTGCTCAATCACTCTTTCCGTGAATGTGTCGTAGTTGCAGCGTGATCGCATAAAAATTAGGTTGTATCTTAATCATGACGTAAAAATGAAGTATATAATGACGCAATTGTGACGCTATCGTGAAATAATTATTACGTAATTGTGATGTGGTAGCGTAATTGTGGCGCAAATTTGAAGTATGATAGCGTGATGATAAAGTTTTGTATGACTTAATAATAACGAACTATGAGTAGAATTCGTTATGCTAGATAATCCTGGCGTAATCGTGATTTAATAATAAAGTTAGTTTTACGTTGTTCATGCGTTGTCATAGCGTGGTAACGAAGTAATCATGACCTAACACCTTTTAAATGAAGACGTAATTATGATATAGCCTACTAGTTGCGACGTAATCATTACACAATTTCGACATAATTGCTTCGAAATCGTGCCGAAATCATAACGCAATTATAACGCAATTGTTTCACAATAATGTCATAAACTCGTGGAGATAACATTGTCAAATAGAGAAGTTATCTTGATAGCTATGCGGGCGTAATCATGAAGTGATAATGAAGTAATTATGAATTAATCATAATTGTAACGTGAACATGTCCTCGCGTACTCATGATTGAATAATGAAGTTTTGTTAGCGCAATCTTGGCGTAATCATAGTTTTAGCGTAGGCCTAATCATGTCGAAATCACGATATAATTAGATCGTATTTGTGAAATAAGTGTAACGTAATCAGCGTGATTTTCGCGTAATCATAAAGTAATCATGACTTAGCTATGACAAAATTGTGGAGCATTCCTAACGCAATTAGGGCTACATGCTACACAGTCCGCGCGTAATCATGATTGAATAATGGAATTACGTTGGCGTAATCCAGGCGTGATCATAATGAGGCAAAAATAATCATATAAGTATGACGTTACGTTGTGGCAACAACGTAATTATTGCATGTTTTACGCAATCGTGACGTAATAATATGCCTAACGTTATCAGGACTTAATTATGAAGCCATATTATCGTTTTCCCAGCTCTATCATGGAGCGATAACGAAGTTACTTTAATCGTTATCCGGGCGTTATCATTACACAATAATGAGGTAATTATGTCGTAATTATGACGTAGTCGTAATGCAATCTTGATTTAACTATAACGTTATTGTGAAATTGAGGTAACGTAATTATGCCATTATTCTGATGTAATCGTGGATTAATAGTAACGCAATTATGATGCAACTTTGGAGTATTCATAACGCAAATAGAGCAATTATGCCACACTGGAGTGATCATGACTTAATGATGAAGCTTCTAAAGAGCTATCCGGCGTGATCATGTCGTGATAATGAAGTCATTATGATTTAATACCTTCGAAATCAAGACGCAATTACGATGTTATTGTTAATCACCATGACCTATTGATCACACATGCTTAGCCTAATTGTTTCGCAATCGTGTTAAAGTCATGACGTGATTTAAACGCAGTTGTAACGTAATCATGTTAGATGGTAATGGCATTATGATGACGTAAAAATTAAGTTATTTTAACTGTTATTAGATCGTAATCATAACGTGATCACGAAGTTATTTTGATGTAATTGTGATATTGTGGTAGCGTGAAAAAAGTGCAATTTTTTATGTAATTATTATGTAGTCGCGTGGTGATCTTAAATTAATTATTATGACATAATCGCAGCATGATGTTGACAATATTTCGATATAATTTTTACGAAGTTGTTGAGTTTCATCAAGAAATTTGGACTTTTTTTCGGCGCACTAGTGGGGTAATCATGTCATAATAATAATAATAATAATAATAATAATAATAATAATAGCAATAATAATAAAAATATGCGGCAGCTCGCATACTTTGTTCTGACGACACCCCAGCGCCGATTAATGAAGAGACACTGGAACTTCTATGCAAAAAACACCCTGCCCCGCCGCGTGACCGCCCAGCCATTCTTCGATCGACCTCAAGCGCACCCTTCCAGGCCACAGAGCTGGAGATTCGCACAATGATGCGCTCTTTCCCGATTGGGTCGTCGAGCTGCCCCTATGGGCTGCGCCCCCAACACGTGGCAGAACTGATTGGAGATCCAGACGCGGGACCTGGGCTGCTGAGAGCGACAACTGCTCTTATCAATCTACTACTGGCCAGCATCTGCCCTCAAGAGGTACGGCCTATCTTATTTGGAGGTACTCTTTTCGCCCTCCGTAAAAGCTGTGGTGGTCTAAGGCCAATAGCCATTGGATACGTGTGGCGTCGACTCGCATCTAATTGCGCCAACGCATACGCCGTCCCACGTGTCACGCCGTACCTAACCCCTAAACAACTGGGGGTTGGCGTTCCCGGAGGCTGCGAGGCGGCGAGGCAGCGAACCCCGTTGGTAGACGATCCTGACCAGCATGGACACGAGTTCAATAATGGTGAAGCTTGACATCTCGAACGCTTTCAATAGCTTGCACCGAGATTTCATGCTCGCATCAGTGGACGAACTCATTCCTAAGTTATCCGCATATTGCCATCTTGCCTACGCCGAGGCGACATCTCTGAAATTCGGGAGATTCACCTACAATCGCAAGAAAGTTTGCAACAGGGCGACCCCTTGGGGCCTCTACTTTTCTGCATACCGCTGCAGCCGATCCTTAATCACCTGATTCAACCATTGGCCTTTGGATACCTCGACGACCTCACCTTGGGCGGAGATCCTAAGGTGGAGAAGGCGGATGTTAACTCGATCGAAGAGGGATGTCTGCAACTTGGCCTCGCGCTCAACCGCAGAAAATGCGAACTCATATCTTCCGACGCCCATATCAACGACGTTAGTCAAGGCTTCCTAGGACAGTTCGCCCGAGTCAATGCATCATCGGCCGTGCTCCTAGGAGCTCCGCTCTCGCCGACGGATGCCCTGCTTTCAGCCCTCGACACTTGTGTGGCCGACCTTGGAATTGCCCTCGACAGGTTGCAACTAATCGCTAGACAAGACGCTCTACTGATCCTTAGACATTCGATCGGCTCGCATAAACTCATGCACTTATTGAGATGCACCCCTTGCCACGACCACCCGCGTCTGTGGGCTTACGACGATCTGCTGCGAGGAGGGATCGAGCGAATCTTCAACATTTCGATGACCGATGACCAATGGGGTCAGGCCACTCTCCCGATCAGGATGGGAGGACTGGGAATTTGGAGGGCGTCCTCGCTGGCACTTCCCACCTTTTTGGCTTCAGCCCGGGTACTCTCCAGATCCAGTCCCTCATCTTAGAATCAGTAGCGGTGAAATCGGACTCGGCATACGACTCGGCGATGTCTACCTGACTTCAACTTACCGAAGCCTCTGCCCCGACGACGCCAGGCCATAAACAAGCCCACTTTGACAGACCGCTGTTAAACGCGGTTCTGTCTGCACTAAAAGAAAAGCTACAGGATCCCTACGACCAGGCGAGACTAAGGACCTTGCCGGCACCGCACGCCTCGGACTGGCTATACGCTCTCCCGCTCGTTTCTCGCGATCTCAGACTGGAGGACGATACCGTGAGGGTGGCGGTCGGCCTACGATTAGGGGTGGCCATCTGCGAGCCGCACACCTGCACATGCGGCGCCTTCGTCTCTGCCAGAGGCGCACATGGCCTGTCCTGTTCATTGGGTTTTGGCCGTCAAGCAAGACACTGTAATATCAACGACCTTATCCATCGCAGCCTCAACAGAGCCGGTATTCCAGCGGTCAAGGAACCGTCATGTCTTTCTAGATTAGATGGAAAGAGACCGGACGGGCAGACCCTGATACCGTGGAGAGGGGGGCGGGCCTTACTTTGGGACGCGACGGTGGTGGACACAGTGGACGCTTCTAATATCCCCGACACAGCTTCCACAGCTGGAGGAGCGGCGGAGATAGCATCCACAAGGAAACACACAAAATATTCTGAGCTAGAGAAGAAATATACTTTTGTTCCAATCGCTATAGAAACCTTCGGTCCCCTCAATAGTGAGGGCCTCGCCTTTTTCTCTGAGACTGGACGCCGACTTTCGACAACTACAGGTGACACTCATGAGACAAGCTTCCTCGTTCAGAACTTGTCGGCATTGATCCAACGTTTCAATGCGGTGACCTTTCAGGGTACTATGTCAAGATTACAAGCATCTGACAAGCGGTGACCCAGATGGCCTGATGTCAGATCCGTTGGTAATGCCAATGATGAATAACACTATATGCGACATAATAATAATAATAACAACAATAACAACAGCAGCAATAATATAATAATAATAATAATAAGAACAATAATAATAATATTATAATAAAAATTCTATCCCAGTGCCATGATAATAATAATAATAATAACAAAAATGGTGATAATAATGATAATGATAGGGATAATAACAATAATATTAATAATAATAATAAAGGTAATAATAATGATTTGCACCCAACTGTCATATGCAATCGTGTTGCACTTATGATTTACTTTGACGTGACCGATTTAATTAAAAATTAAATGTGGTTGTCATTCTTTCTCTCCCCTTGTTCACTTTTCTCTATCTTTCTTCCGTCACCGAACTCATCGCTTACCTTCTATGTTGTTCATTCTCTGTGTTTCCGTACCACAATTTCTATGCCTTCTATTGTTGTTCCTCTCTTTGTTTCGTCAATTCTCTGACTGTCTTATTGTCTTCCGCTGTCGCTCTTTCCTTATCCTGCTACTATCATTGTTCTATGTTTCCTGCCTTTGCTATCATTGTTTCTCTCTGTTTCTTCACTTTTCTCTATCTACGTAGAGCAGTGACGTAAGATAGAGATAGATAGAACGACAGCGAATGCGGTTGTCCTTCTTTCTTAAGGTCTCCGTCATTTCTTTATCTATCATTCCTCTGCTCTCACTCATTCTCTGTGTGTCTGCGCTTTTCTCTATCTGGCCTTTCTCCGTCGTTCCATTCTGTATTTCGTCAATTTGCTTTCTATCACCAATGCTTAATTTTCGTTCTTTTTATCTTCCTTCTGGCACTCCTGTCTTCGCACAACTTCCATTCTCGTTCTTTTTCTGTGTTACCTCACTTTCGCTGTGTTTCTTTACCTCACTATCCGTGTTTCTACTGTTGTTTTGTTCTATATCTCTTCAACTATCTTACTTTTCCCAAGGCATAATTTTCGATCCTACTTGCTTTTTCTTGGCTCGCTGCCATCTTCCGTCGTTCTTTCTCTGCGTTACTTCACTCTCTCTGTGTTACCTTACCTCGCTATCATTGTCTTCTTCTGTCGTTAATCTCTTTATTTCGTCAATTCTTTTTGTATCTCCAAGGCATAATTCTCGCTCTTTCTTTCTCTTTCTTTGGTCAAATCACTTGTCGCTTACATTCTATTATTGTCCTTACTCTGTGTTACTTCACCTTCTCTGTGTTACCTTACCTCACTCTCTTTGTCTTCTACCGTCATTCCTCGTAAATTCTCTTTCTATCTCCTAAACTTAATATACGCTATTTCTTTCTCCTTCCTCCATCACTGCACCCATCGCTGACTTTCTACAGTTGTACTGTCTCTGTGCTACTTCACTTGCTCTATGTTGACTTGCCTCACTACCTTTGTCTTCTACTGTCGTTCCTTTATTTATTTCGTCAATTTTCTTTCTATCCCCATGGCTTAATATTCGTGCTGTTTCTCCTTCTTCCGACTTCCCTTTTCGCACACCTTCCACTGTCGTTATTGTTTTGTGTTACGTCACTTTCTCTGTGTTTCTTTACCTCACTCTTTTTGTGTTCTTCTGTCGTTCCTCTTTTTATTTATTGAATTCTCTTTCTATCCCCAAGGCTTTATATTCGCTCTTTATTTCTCTTTCTTTCTTCCGTCATCGCAGTCATCGCTTACCTTCTATGTTTTTCTTTCTCTGTGTTACCCTACCACAATTTCTATGCCTACTATTGTTGTTCCTCTCTTACATTCGTCAATACCTTGGCTGCCTCACTGTCTTCCGCTATCGCTTCTTCCTTATCGTGCTACTCTCATTGTTCTATGTTTCCTGCCTTTGCTATCATTGTTTCTCTCTGTTTCTTCACTTTTCTCTATCTACGTAGAGCAGTGACGTAAGATCGAGAAAGATAGATCGACAGCGAATGCGGCTGTCCTTCTTTCTTAATCATCCTTACGTCACTGCTCTATCATTCCTCTGCTCTCGCTCATTCTATGTGTTTCTGCGCTTTTCTATATCTGTGCCTTCTCCCGTCGTTCCATTCTTTATTTCGTCAATTCTGTTTCTATCGCCAATGATTATTTTTCGTTCTTTTTCTGTTGCTTCCGACACTCTCCTCTTCGCACACCTTCCATTGTCGTTATTTTTCTGTGCTACCTCGCTTTCGCTGTGTTTCTTTACCTCACTATCTGTGTCTTTTACTATTGTCCCTTTCTTTATTTCATCAATTCAAATTCTTTTTCCATGGCTTCATTTTCGTGCTGACTTACATTTTCTTGGATCGCTGCCATCTACCGTTGTTCGCTCTCTGTGTTACTTCCATTTCTCTGTGTTTCTTTACCTCACTCTCTTTGTCTTCTGTTGTCGTTCCTCTGTTTATTTCGTCAACTCTCTTTCTATCTCCAAGGCTTAAAATTCGCTCTTTCTTACTCTTTAACACATCACTGCATCCATCGCTTAGCTACTACTGTTTGTCTTTCTCTGTGTTACTGCACTGTCTCTGGGTTACCTTACCTCACCTTTTGTATTCTACTGTCGTTCTTCTTTTTATTTCGTCATCTCTTTCCATCACCAAGGCTTTATATTCGCTCTTTATTTCTCTTACTTTCTTCCGTCACTGCACTAATAGCTTATCTTCTACTGTTGTTCTTTCTCTGTTTTAACTTACCTCTCTTTCTTTGTCTTCTATTGTTTGTCCTCTCTTTACATCGTGAATTCTCTAACAGTCTCATCGTCTTTAGCTGTCGCTCCTTAGTTATCCTTCTAGTATCACTGTTCTCTGTTTCCTGCCTATGTTATCAATCTTTCTCTCTGTTTCCTCGCTAACCTTCCACCGTTGTTCACTTTCTTTCTCCAAGGCATAACTATCGTTCTATCTTTCTCTTACTTCCGTCACTGCACTCTTCACTAACCCTCTACCTTTGTTCTTTCTCTGTGTTACTTCACTTTCTATGTTCTTTCTTCCGTCACTGCACTTATAGCTTATCTCCTACTGTTGTTTCTTCTTTACTGATTATCCTTACGTCATTGCTCTAATTATCATTCCTCTGCTCTAGCTCATTCTCTGTGCATCTGCGCTTATCTCTGTCTGTGCCTTCCTCCGTCGTTCCATCCTCTATATCGTCAATTTTTTTATGTCGACAATGCTTAATTTTCGTTCTTTCTCTCTTTCTTCCGACACTCCCCTCTTCGCGCACCTTCTCTGCGTTACTTCACTTTCTCTGTGTTACCGTGCCTCACTATCTTTGTCTTCTACTGTCGTTGTTCTTTTTATTTCGTCAATTCTCTTTCTATCTCCAAGCTTTAATTAACATTGGCTCTTTTCTTTCTTTTTCTTACTCTTTCGTTTTCTTCTAATGCCGTAATCACCGCTTACCTTATACTGTTGCTCTCACTCTGTGTTGCATAACCCCTTTCTTTGTCTTCTGTTGCCGTTCCTCTTTTTATTTCGTCAATTCTCTTTCTATCTCCAAGACTTAATATTGGCTCTTTTCCGTTACTGCACTCATCGCTTACTGTTGTTCTTTCTCTGTGTTACCTTGCCTCACTATCTTTGTCTTCTACTGTCGTTCCTCTGTTTAATTCGTCAATTCTCCTTCTATCTCCAAGACTTAATATTCACTCTTTTCTTTCTTTTTCTTCCTCTTTCGTTTTCTTCTAATACTGCAATCATCGCTTATTGTTGTTCTGAGTCTGTGTTGCCTAACCCCTTTCTGTGTATTCTGTTGTCGACCCTCTGTTTATTTCGTAGTATCTCTTTCTATCACCAAAGCTTTATTCTCGCTCTTTCTTTCTGTTTCTTCTTTACTGCACTCTTCGCTTACCTTCTACGGTATGTCTTTCTCCGTGTAACTTCATTTTCTCTGGGTTACCTTACCTCACCATCTTTCTCTTCTGCTGTCATTCCGCTTTTTATTTCGTCAATTCTCTTTCTATCTCAAGACTTAATATTGGCTCTTTATTTCTTTTTCTTCCGTTACTGCACTCATCACTTACCTTCTACTGTTGTTGTTTCTCTGTGTTGATATACCTTCTTTCTTTGTCTTTTGTTGTCGTTTCTCCCTTTATTTCCTCAAATCTCTTTCTATCACCAAAGCTCAATTCTCGCTCTATCTTTCTGTTTCTTCAGTCACTGCACTCTTCGCTTACCTTCTACTGTTTGTCTTATTCCGTGTTACTTCACTTCTCTTAGTTACCTTACCTCACTATCTTTGTCTTCTACTCTCTTTCCGGTTTTTATTTCGTCAATTCTCATTCTATCTCCAAGACTTAATATTGGCTCTTTTCAGTTACTGCACTCATCGCTTACCTTCTGCTGTTGTTCTTTCTCTGTGTTGCCCTACCTTCTTTCTTTGTCTTCTGTGTTCGTTCCTTCCTTTATTTCCTCAATTCTCTTTCTCTCACCAAAGCTTAAAGTTCGATTTTTCTTTATCTTTCCTCTATCACTTTTCTCTATCTCTTACCTTCTACTGTTGTTCTTTCTCTGTGTTACCTTGCATCACTCTCTTCGTCTTCGTACTGTCGTTCCTCTTTTTATTTCGTCAATTCTCTTTCTATCTCCAAGAATTGATGTTGGCTCTTTCTTTCTTTTTCTTCCTCTTTCGTTGTATTCCATTATGGGCCGTTGAGATATTATATAACGCTCAAGGGGTAGGTGGGTGGATTCCGGTTTTGTTAGCGTTATACTGTGTACGGTGGGGGTAGGTTGAAGGCTTCGTTATATAACAAACTTTCTCAGCTTACGCTATTTTGCCTGTTTGCTTGCCAATTGGAAATTCCATGTACCACGGAGCTTCATCGTTTAATCGAAGTTCACAATACGTTGTGAACCAAAACTAGCACCATTAGCTGCCATCTGGCGAATTGATTTGACTTTCTTAGTTACTATTTAGAAATCAACTTTTAACAATTTCTTGTTTACAATTTTAACAATTTCCTGTGCATAGCTTTAAGCGGTCTAAATTTCAATTCTGTGTGCATCGTTTTGATTCTAGTTTGAATTAAAATTAATAGACTTGAAATAATTATTTTGGTAGGTATTATCATGATGTTTGATTTCATTTTCTATAGTATGTGTAAATAGTTTATGTTTGCTTAAATACCCAATTGCAGTTGTAGTATACACTCTGTATACATCATACGCTATTAAATAGGTAGGCCTAAAGTTGTACCACGAACCTATCGATAAATACCTGATAGCGCAATATTAAACCAATCCATTCTGTGTGATACTGTAATGCTCATTTATAGTGCAAAACCGGAAGGAAACTAAAATGGTGGTTTTAAACAGGATGTACGTCACTACCATGTACTTTCATGCTGTATTAGCAGGCCTACATGTACATACAGTTTAATATTTACTGCAGTTTTTGAAATGGATAAAGGCAATAATCAGCTGAATCAAGCTGAATCACTACAACTAAAGTACTAACTAACATTGTATTATTGGAAAATTTTCAAATTGTGCAATACAGTATGTATGTCTTTCAACGTGCTTAAAGACTGGGGTGGGGTATGGGGTAGGTAGCATATCTGTTATATAATATAGGGGTAGGGGGTCACATCTGCTGTTATATAGCGTTAATAGAGGTAGGGGTGGTCAAAAAATTGGGATTTTTATGCGTTACATAATATGTGAACGGCTCCTTACTGCACTCATCGGTTACCTTATACTGTTGTTCTCACTGTGTTGCCTAAACCCCTTTCTTTGTATTCTGTTGTCGATCCTCTCTTTATTTTGTCAATTCTCTTTCAATAACCAAGGCTTTACATTCGCTCTTTATTTCTTTTTCTTTCTTCCCTCACTGCACTCATAGCCTATCTTCTACTGTTGTTCTTTCTCTGTTTTAACTTACCTCTCTTTCTTTGCCTTCTATTGTTGTTCCTCTCTTTACATCGTCAATTCTCTAAGAGTCTCATTGTCGTCAGCTGTCGCTCTTTTCTTATCCTTCTAGTATCACTATTCTCTGTTTGCTGCCTGTGTTGTCATTCTTTCTCTCTGTTTCCTCGCTAACCTTCTACCGTTGTTCTTTCTTTGTGCTGCCTTACTCTCTTTCTCTGTATTCTGTTGTCGTTCCTCTCTTTATTTCCTCAATTCTCTTTCTATCACCAAAGATTAATTCTCACTCAATTTTTCTGTCTCTTCCGTCACGGCACTCTTCGCTTACCTTCTACAGTTTGTCTTTCTCTGTGTTACTCCACTTTCTGTGCGTTACCTTGCCTCACTATCTTTGTCTTCTACCGTCACTGTGTTGCCTAAACCCCTTTCTTTGTATTCTGTTGTCGATCCTCTCTTTATTTCGTCAATTTTCTTTCCATCACTAAGGCGTTGTATTGGCTCTTTATTTCTCTTTCTTTCTTCCGTCACTGCACTCATAGCTTCTACTGTTGTTCTTTCTCTGTTTTAACTTGCCTCTCTTTCTTTGTCTTTTATTGTTTTTCCTCTCTTTACATCGTCAATTCTCTAACAGTCTCATTGTCTTCAGCTATCGCTCTTTAGTTGTTCTTCTAGTATCACTGTTCTCTGCTTCCTGCCCAGCTGTCATTCTTTCTCTCTGTTTCCCTCGCTAACCTTCTACTGTTGTTCACTTTCTTTCTCCAAAGCATAACTTCTTTCTATCTTTTTCTTTCTTCCGTCACTCTACTCATTGCTTACAATCTATCGTTGTTCTTTCTCTATGTTTCTTCACTTTCTCCGTGTTACCTCACCTCACCATCGTCGTCTTCTTCTGTCGTTCCTATCTTTATTTCGTCAATTCCCTTTCTATCTCGAAGGCTTAATTCTCGCTCTTTCTTTCTCTTTCTTCCGTCAATGCACTTTTCGCTTGTCTTCCATTATTGTTCTTTCTCTGTGTTATTTCACTTTCTCCGTGTTACTTTACCTCACTCTCTGTGTCTTCTACTATCGTTCATCTCTTTATTTCGTCGATTCTCTTTCTATCTGCAAGGCTTACAGTTATTTCTTTCTTTCTCCTTCCTCCATCACTGCACCCATCGCTTACCTGTTACTCTTTATCCTTCTAGAATCACTGTTTCTCTGTTTCTGATGTCCTTCTTTCTATCTGTTTCTGCAGCACAGAGAAAGTACAACAGTTGAAGGTAAGCGATAAGTCCAGTGACACAAGACTGAAAAGGATTGGGCGAAAATTAAGCATTGGAGATAGAAAGATAATTGACGAAGGAAAGACAAGGTTGACAGAAGAAGATAATGATAGTGAGGTAAAGAAACAAAGAGCAAGTGAAGTTACACAGAGACAGAACAGCAATATACGGTGAGTGAGAAGTGCGGAGACCGGAAAAAATAAAAAGAACAACCAAAAATTAAGCCTTGGAGATAGAAAGAGAATTGAAGAAATAAAGAAAGGTTCGACAGCAGATGGAGAAGGTGAAACAACATAAAAACAAACGAAGAGGTGAATATAGTGTTGTGACGGAAAATACAGAACATAATGAGCGAGAACTAAGCTAGGAAGAAAAGAAGCTAGTGAAGTAAAGAAACACAAAACAGTGAAGTAACACAGAAACAGCAAGTAAGTGAGAAATGCGGTGACGAAAAAAGAGAAAGAATAAAAGAAAATTAAGCCGTGGAGATAGAAAGAGAATTGACGAAATAAAGAAGCGAATGACAGCAGACGGAGAAAGTGAAATGACATAGAAAAGGAACGATCGAAGAGGTTAAATGAAGATGAAACAGCAGTAGAAGGTAAGCGAAAAGTACAGTGACACTAGAAGGAGATGGATTGAGCGAAAATTAAGACTTGGATTTAGAAAGAGAATTGAGGAAAGAAAGACAAGGGCGACAGAAGAACAGAAAACAAGTGAGGTAAAGAAACACAGAGAAAGTGAAGTTTCACAGAGACAGAACAGCAGTAGACGGTGAGTGATAAGTGCGGTGACGGAGAAAAGAATAAAACTAAAAGAAAATTGGGCCCTGGAGATAGCAAGAGAATTGACGAAATAATATAGAAAGGAACGACCGCGGACGGAAAAAGTGAAATGACATAGAAAAGGAACGAACGGGGAGGCTAAATGAAGTGTGGTGTGACGAAAGAAACAGAATAGAATGAGCGAGAAAAAAACTAAGCTAAGTAGAAAGGAAAGCTAGTGGGGTAAAGAAACACAGAAAAGGGTGAAGTTACACAGAGACAGAACAGCAGTAGACAGTGAAAAGTGCGGTGACGGAAAAAATAAAACTCATAAACAAAAACTAAGTTTTGGAGATAGAAAGAGAATTGACAAAGTAAAGAGAGGAACGACAGCAGACGGAGAAAGTGAAATAACATAGAAAACTGACAATGAAAGAGGCTTAATGAAGTGTGTAGTGACGCAAGCAAGACAATAGAATGAGCGTAACCAAGCTTTGGAGATAGAAAGAGATTTGACGAAAGAAAGAAAGGTACCATAGTTGAAGAGAATTCTAGTGAGGTAAAGAAACACAAGGAAAGGAAAGTCACACAAAGATGGATTAGTAGTGGAAGGTCAGAAATGATTTCAGTGACACAAGAATGAGATGTAATGAGCAATAATTAGGCCTTGGAAATAGAAAGAGATTTGACGAAAGAAAGACAAGGCCAATAGTAGAAGGAAAGCTATTGAGGTAATGAATAACAGAAAAAGTGGAGTGACACAGAAACAGAACAGCAGTGGACGGTAAGTGATAAATGGGATGACGAAGAAAATGAAAAGAATAAACGATATTTAAGTCTTGGGGATGGAAAGAGAATTGACGAAAAGGAGAGAAGAACGACAGCAGACGAAGAAAATGAAATAACAGAGAAGAGGAACGATCGAAGATTCTAAATGAAGTGTGCAGTGACGGAAGCAAGACAATAAAATTAGCGATATCTAAACCATGGAGACAGAAAGCAAATTGACGAAAGAAATAAAGCGACGACAGTTGAAGAGAAGTCTAGTGAGGTAAAGAAATACAAAGAATGTAAAGTCACACAAAAATGGAACAGTAACGGAAGGTGACACATAAACATAACATCAGTAGACGGTAAGTGATAAGTGCGATGACTGAAAAATAAAAATATAAACGAAAATTAAGCATTGGAGATGGAAAGAGGATTGACGAATTAATGAAAGGAACGACGGTTGAAGAGAAGTCTGGTGAGGTAAAGAAACACAAAGAAAGTGAAGTTACACAGAGATGGAACAGCAATAGAAGGTAAGCAATAAGTACAGTGACACAAGAATGAGATGGAATGAGCGAAAATTAAGCACTATCTAGGACATAGATAGAGAATTGAGAGAAAAAGGACCAGAGCGACAGTAGAAGAGAAAGTTAGTGATGTGACACAGAAACAGACCAGCAGTTTACGGTAATTGATAAGTGCGGAGACAAAAAATAAATAGAATAATTGATTACTAAGCCTTGCAGAAAGAAGGAGAATTGGCGAAATAAAGAGTGGAGCGACAGCAGACGAAGAAGGTGAAATAACAGAGGAGGAATGATCGAAGATTCTAAATAAAGTGTGCAGTAACGGAAGCAAGACAATAAAATGAGCGATATCTAAGTCCTGGAGACAGAAAGCAAATTGACGAAAGAAAGAAAGCGACGACAGTTGAAGAGAAATCTAGTGAGGTAAAGAAATACAAAGAAAGTAAAGTTTCAGTAAGATGAAAAAGTAGTAGCAGGTAAGCGATAAGTACAGTGACACACGAATGAGATGGAATGAGCGAAAATTAAGCCCTATCTTGGACATTGATAGAAACCTGACGAAGAAAGACAAGAGCGACAGTAGAAGAGAAAGTTAGTGAGGTAAGGAAACACAGAAAAAGCGAAGTGACACTTCTCACTTATCTTCTACTACTGTTCCATCTTTGTGTGACCTTATACGGCAAGTGAAAAGTGTGGTGACGGAAGAAAGAAAAAGAAAATTAATCCTTGGAGATAGAAAGAGAATTGACGAAATATAGTAAGGAACGACAGCAGACGGGGCAACATAGAAAAAGAACGATCGAAGAGGCTAAATGAAGTGTACAGTGTCAGAAGCAAGACAATAAAATGAGCGAGAACTACTATTCTTTGGAGATAGAAAGAGAATTGACGAAAGAAAGAAAGGAAGGACAGTTGAAGATAAGTCTAGCGAGGTAAAGAAACACAAAGAAAGTAAAGTTACACAAAGATGGAACAGCAGTAGATGGTAAGCGATATGTACAGTGATACAAAAATCAGATGGAAAGAGCGAAAATTAAACCTTGGACATAAAAAGAGATTTGACGAGAGAATGACGAGGGCAAAAGTAAAAGGAAAGCTAGTGAGGCAAAGAAACACAGAAAAAGTGAAGTGACACAGAAGAAGAACATCAGTGCACGCTAAGTGAGAAGTGCGCTGACGAAAAAAAGAAAAAGATTGAAAGAAAATTAAGCCTTGGAGATGGAAAGAGAATTGACGAAATGAATAAAGGAACAACAGCAGACGGAGAAAGTGAAATAACATAGAATAAGAAAGATCGAAGATTCTAAATGAAGTGTGCTGTGACGGAAGCAAGACAATAAAATTAGCGATATCTAAACCATGGAGACAGAAAGCAAATTGACGAAAGAAAGAAAGCGACGACAGTTGAAGAGAAGTCTGGTGAGGTAAAGAAACACAAAGAAAGTAAAATTACACAAAGATGGAACAGTTATGGTAGGTTAGCGCTAAGTACCGTGACACAAGAATGAGCTGGATTGAGGGCCAATTAAGCCTAGGAGAAAGAACGACAATTGAGGAAAGAAAAACACGAACGACAGTAGAAGAAAAAGTTAGTCAAGAAACACAGAGAAAGTGAAGCTACATGTACACAGAGACAGAACAACAGTAGACGGTGAGTAATAAATGCGGCGAATGAGCGAAAACTATGCTCTGGAAATAGAAAATGAATTGACGTAAGAAAGGAAGATACGACAGGTGAAGATAAGTCTAGCGAGGTAAAGAAACACAAAGAAAGTAAAGTTACACAAAGATGGAACAGCAGTAGAAGATAAGTGATAAGTACAGTGACACAAGAATGAGATGGAATGAGCGAAGATTAAGCCTTGGACATAGAAAGAGATTTGACTAGTGAATGACGAGGGCAACAGTGAAAGGAAAGCTAGTGAGGTATAGAAACACAGAAAAAGTGGAGTGACACAGAACAAGAACAGCAGTAAACGGTAAGTTATAAGTGCGGTGATGGAAGAAAAAAGAAACGAAAATTAAGCATTGGAGATGGAAAGAGGATTAATGAAATAATGAAAGGAACGACGGTTGAAGAGAAGTCTGGTGAGGTAAACAAACACAAAGAAAGTGAAGTTACACAGAGATGGAACAGCAATAGAAGGTAAGCGATAAGTACAGTGACACAAGAATGAGATGGAATGAGCGAACATTAAGCACTATCTAAGACATAGATAGAGAATTGAGGAATAAAAGACAAAAGCGACAGTAGAAGAGAAAGTTAGTGATGTGACACAGAAACAGAACAACAGTATCCGGTAATTGATAAGTGCGGTGCCGATAAAATAAAAAGAATAAACGATAATTAAGCCTTGGAGATAGAAAGAGAATTGACAAAGTAAAGAGAGGAACGACAGCAGACGGAGAAAGTGAAATAACATAGAAAACTGACAATGAAAGAGGCTTAATGAAGTGTGTAGTGACGCAAGCAAGACAATAGAATGAGCGTAACCAAGCTTTGGAGATAGAAAGAGATTTGACGAAAGAAAGAAAGGTACCATAGTTGAAGAGAATTCTAGTGAGGTAAAGAAACACAAGGAAAGGAAAGTCACACAAAGATGGATTAGTAGTGGAAGGTCAGAAATGATTTCAGTGACACAAGAATGAGATGTAATGAGCAATAATTAGGCCTTGGAAATAGAAAGAGATTTGACGAAAGAAAGACAAGGCCAATAGTAGAAGGAAAGCTATTGAGGTAATGAATAACAGAAAAAGTGGAGTGACACAGAAACAGAACAGCAGTGGACGGTAAGTGATAAATGGGATGACGAAGAAAATGAAAAGAATAAACGATATTTAAGTCTTGGGGATGGAAAGAGAATTGACGAAAAGGAGAGAAGAACGACAGCAGACGAAGAAAATGAAATAACAGAGAAGAGGAACGATCGAAGATTCTAAATGAAGTGTGCAGTGACGGAAGCAAGACAATAAAATTAGCGATATCTAAACCATGGAGACAGAAAGCAAATTGACGAAAGAAATAAAGCGACGACAGTTGAAGAGAAGTCTAGTGAGGTAAAGAAATACAAAGAATGTAAAGTCACACAAAAATGGAACAGTAACGGAAGGTGACACATAAACATAACATCAGTAGACGGTAAGTGATAAGTGCGATGACTGAAAAATAAAAATATAAACGAAAATTAAGCATTGGAGATGGAAAGAGGATTGACGAATTAATGAAAGGAACGACGGTTGAAGAGAAGTCTGGTGAGGTAAAGAAACACAAAGAAAGTGAAGTTACACAGAGATGGAACAGCAATAGAAGGTAAGCAATAAGTACAGTGACACAAGAATGAGATGGAATGAGCGAAAATTAAGCACTATCTAGGACATAGATAGAGAATTGAGAGAAAAAGGACCAGAGCGACAGTAGAAGAGAAAGTTAGTGATGTGACACAGAAACAGACCAGCAGTTTACGGTAATTGATAAGTGCGGAGACAAAAAATAAATAGAATAATTGATTACTAAGCCTTGCAGAAAGAAGGAGAATTGGCGAAATAAAGAGTGGAGCGACAGCAGACGAAGAAGGTGAAATAACAGAGGAGGAATGATCGAAGATTCTAAATAAAGTGTGCAGTAACGGAAGCAAGACAATAAAATGAGCGATATCTAAGTCCTGGAGACAGAAAGCAAATTGACGAAAGAAAGAAAGCGACGACAGTTGAAGAGAAATCTAGTGAGGTAAAGAAATACAAAGAAAGTAAAGTTTCAGTAAGATGAAAAAGTAGTAGCAGGTAAGCGATAAGTACAGTGACACACGAATGAGATGGAATGAGCGAAAATTAAGCCCTATCTTGGACATTGATAGAAACCTGACGAAGAAAGACAAGAGCGACAGTAGAAGAGAAAGTTAGTGAGGTAAAGAAACACAGAAAAAGCGAAGTGACACTTCTCACTTATCTTCTACTACTGTTCCATCTTTGTGTGACCTTATACGGCAAGTGAAAAGTGTGGTGACGGAAGAAAGAAAAAGAAAATTAATCCTTGGAGATAGAAAGAGAATTGACGAAATATAGTAAGGAACGACAGCAGACGGGGCAACATAGAAAAAGAACGATCGAAGAGGCTAAATGAAGTGTACAGTGTCAGAAGCAAGACAATAAAATGAGCGAGAACTACTATTCTTTGGAGATAGAAAGAGAATTGACGAAAGAAAGAAAGGAAGGACAGTTGAAGATAAGTCTAGCGAGGTAAAGAAACACAAAGAAAGTAAAGTTACACAAAGATGGAACAGCAGTAGATGGTAAGCGATATGTACAGTGATACAAAAATCAGATGGAAAGAGCGAAAATTAAACCTTGGACATAAAAAGAGATTTGACGAGAGAATGACGAGGGCAAAAGTAAAAGGAAAGCTAGTGAGGCAAAGAAACACAGAAAAAGTGAAGTGACACAGAAGAAGAACATCAGTGCACGCTAAGTGAGAAGTGCGCTGACGAAAAAAAGAAAAAGATTGAAAGAAAATTAAGCCTTGGAGATGGAAAGAGAATTGACGAAATGAATAAAGGAACAACAGCAGACGGAGAAAGTGAAATAACATAGAATAAGAAAGATCGAAGATTCTAAATGAAGTGTGCTGTGACGGAAGCCAGACAATAAAATGAGCGATATCTAAACCATGGAGACAGAAAACAAATTGACAAAAGAAAGAAAGCGACGACAGTTGAAGAGAAGTCTAGCGAGGTAAAGAAACACAAAGAAAGTAAAGTTGCACAAAGATGGAATAGCAGTAGATGGTAAGCGATATGTACAGTGACACAAGAATGAGATGGATTGGGCGAAGATTAAGCCTTTGCGATAGAAAGAGTATTGACGAAAGAAGGAAAGGGACGATAGTAGAAAAGATAGCTAGTGACGAAAAGAAACTCAGAGAAAGTGAGGTAACAGAGAGATTAAAAAATAGTATAAGGTAAGAGAAAGTAACAGCCGAGAATAGAGGGAGCAGATTAAGAAAGCCTTGTAGATGGAACGAGAAATGACGAAATGAAGAGCGGAGCGACAATTAAAAACCTGATAGAGCGAGATAGAGAGAGAATTGTGGCGAAATAAAGAATGAAGAGAATTTGAAGACAAAGACCGATTAAAGTGAAGAAATGCGAATACGAGAGAGAGAGAGAGAGAGAGAGAGAGAGAGAGAGAGAGAGAGAGAGAGAGAGAGAGAGAGAGAGCATTGAAAAAACACAGATGAAGAATTTCAAAACAGATAAAGAACGACAGCATAGTAAAGACATTGACGTAAGAAAGTGAATGAATTATAGTGGAAGCCACAGAGACAAAGAGATTGAGAGGAAGCGTGATCGACGATTCCGATATGTGTGCATCACAATTACGTCATTATCGTGTTTCGGTAGATTAACAATTATGTCATGATTGCCATAATTGAACAATTTTTGTGTCATTCTTACGCCACGATTACGCCACATTTAGGTTTTGATTACGTCATGGTTGCACAGAATTATCTCAAACGAATGATAAATACGACATTATTGCTTGACAATTAGGTGCTAATTATGTCATTTTTATTAATATTATTATGCCATGATTACCAAACGATTGCGTAGTAAAGTCGTCCAAATTGCTTCGTGAAACTCAACAACTTCGTCATAACTAAGTCTAAATTGCTTCAAGATCATGCTGCGATCAAGTTTATGACTTGATTACTTTATGTTTAAAAGAAGAAATACAAAAAAATAACGCACGTCGTTTTCATTAAATTTTTCCAGCGTTGAGCATTACCATGGCGAAAGATAATACGTCATCCAATTTCATTTGTTTTACTTGTGACGTCATCAATCTTCAACTGCTTTGCTGCTCATTCAGCCACAACCTTTATACAATCTGATGTAAATTAGCATATTGAATTTTATCCAGAAATTTACACAGCGAACCAGAGAAAATAAGGCCGTCATTAAGGAAAGAAGAGAGTCATAGCATTGAAGGAATGAGAGAGTCTTGGAACTTGGTTCAAGGGAATGGAGCAAGAGCGTCAGATTTGATCACGGCAGACTCGGCAATCATGGCTCGCAGGACAAACGGTCCAATATTAGGTCGCTCAAGCGAGCACAGAGATCCAATTGAGTAGTATGTATATATATAAAAATATATATATAGTATATATATATTGGTGAATACTGATGCTTATGCTCGCGTCCAAGGGTGTCGCGTTGAGGCTAAACCAGTATGAACAACAAACAGTCTGATCTATTCCCGTATATTGAAGAACATTAACGAACATCTGATTCAGACGCATATAGAAGACTCAAAAGAGGTAACAATTGAGCTGGCCTAGGTACCAGACTAATATAGGCCTATCCTGTGACCAACACATCCTCGACTTATATAGCCCATCATTTAAGAATATGGGTCTCTACAGCAATCCACGCGCGTGGATGGCTGTGTTTGCGCCTCGCAGACTGTCTGCGCGACAGTCCAAAAACAGGCGAACTTCACCTGTTCAGACATGGGGCCTATCAACTTCTGTTTCCCTTCAACCGTAGGCATATATATGTGCAATTTCAATGTTATAGTCCAACAATACGTGTAGGCCCCATATAATCAATCGATCGATCGATCGATCAATCAATCAATCAATCAATAGCAATTTATTCAGCAATTCGAAACACAAGTAGGCCTACATAAAATTTGCATCGCTTGTCGGTAGCCATGGAAACCCAATTAGCCACCAAACACACGGCCCCGCTATAGTTATAGGGCCGCCCCTTTATGCATAGAATTCATCAAAAACAAGCGATGATTGCTCTAGGCCCAGTTGAAAAGAGAGCATGATAACAGAAGTTGGGGTTGTAACTAATATCTAGTCCTATTAAAATTATGTTACTCTACTTGTACGTACCGAACTTACTCTGGGCTGAGTAAGGATCCCTAAGGGGCCACTCTATGCTCCGGAGGGCTAGGTGATGTTGAGAACCCAATTGAGAGAAAGAGAACAGTGTGGTGTCCAATTCTAGATTATCAGGACTTGTGGTTCGTGATATAGAAGTCCCCGAGGCCAGTTGGGCCTAATCACGAAGTCGGGCACTTCGCCTTAAGGTCATATTGGGCTCTATCCATTCACTTCCACACACAGGTTTCAGATTCCCAACATTCTTAGAACTAGAAGAAGGAAGAGAGCAAGAAGACTCCAATGTACTTAATTTGACAGAATGTTGGTTTAAAGTAGACTCTTGTCGTTCTGAAAGGTCATATCTTCAACTGTTCTAGAATAGCTTCTGAAACTGAGGACGTTCTACTTTGGAATGAGGTGCGCGCAGGACTTGGAATTCTTACTTCACCTACTTCCTCAATCTCTTCTCTGTATGACTTGTTGATTTTATTTAATAATTGACACAAGATTGAAATATTGTATGTTTACTAAGCAATTATTGATTCTAACAACTAGAAATTATATGTCATAAACCTAACAATTGTACAGAAGATTAAATGACAAACAATGATAATAGGCACAGATTAGCAAAGATAATCACTAAGCATTAGACATAGCAATAATAATAATAATAATAATAATAATAATAATAATAATAATAATAATAATAATAATAATAATAACAATAATAATATTATCAATAATAATAACAGCAAAATACAACAGTTCAAGCACTCAAACAGTGGCGCTTATCTAAAATAAGGACGTAATTAACGTAATGGCATGGGTATTAAACAGAGTAATTATTCCCCTTACTTTGTTTTCTTCATTCGTAATCTCCATCAGTAGCTTATGGCGACTTGGGCTTATCGACTTACTATATGCTAAACTGATCTACTATAAGACAACTACAATCAATAGTTTAACTATCATGACTACAGTTCCAGATTCCTCCTTCACACGGACAACAGCTTTATTCTGATGCTGTTTGACTGATTGACACTTGCCTAAGGGTGATTTTAAAAGAATAGCCTCGTGACGTCATTTGCCGCGTGCGGGAAATGCTTAATACCCTTCCTCACACGGTGCCAAAAACGCCTAGCTACGCCTTGTCAGAAATACGCGTACACGCGTAGAGCCATTAATTGCAACATTTGAAGGCAGAAAATATCAGATAAGCGATTACCTGTCAATGATTAGCGACCTCCTATACCTATTGCATCAGCATTGCGCAATGCTCTCTCTCTCTCTCTCTCTCTCTCTCTCTCTCTCCTCTCTCTCTCTCTCTCTCTCTCTCTCTCTCTCTCTCTCTCTCTCTCTCTCTCTCTCTCTCTCTCTCTCTCTCTCTCTCTCTCTCTCTCTCTCTCTCTCTCTCTCTCTCTCTCTCTCTCTCTCTCTCTCTCTCTCTCTCTCTATATATATATATATATATATATATATATAGAGAGAGAGAGAGAGAGAGAGAGAGAGGTTATAGCTTAACTGAAACTTCGTAATGTAGTGTAAGCCTTGTACGCACATTATATGATCGTTACATACTGTAGAGATACATTTGCAAATCAAAACAGTGTATATTATAGTAGGCCTCATTAATTTGTAGACCAATGGGCATAAGCCTATTGAGACACCATCATGACGTACGTAATAAGTAGACCTAAGCCTAATCATAATCGTTCTCGCAACATGCAGGCAAATGTCTCACTCATTAAACTAAGACCTACTCCAGTTGTCACGCACGACACTCTGGACGATGGCGCTATATAAAAGTCATCGACCGGCAGCACAGGCGTGGGAGGACTACGGATGAAGCTGTGTCTACCTTAAACCTGAAAAAAGAGACCTCAATGGGTTTCGCCGGAGGCAGACGCCCTCAATACAGACGGCGAGAATTAAGCAAAGATCATCGGGGTGTCAAACAACGAAACCCGACACCGCGCGAGGCAGATGTCAGAACCGACTACCCCTTCCATCTCTACGACCCACAGACAAGAAATTCATGAATCAGTTGAAGATTTGGTCTGGACCGGCTGGTTGACACGTATCATGAATAGGGGACAATTCCGATACGAACGGCGCAACCCACTGGGTGGTATAACGATAATAATGATGTAACGCAATCCCTGGAACTTATCGCCTATATATGACATTTGACAAGGCCCAGCCATGACAGCCGCTAGTCAAAAAATGCGCCCCTAGTGATTGACGTTATGCTAGGGACATCAAGATCCGACCAACCCGGTTTAGGAATAGTTTCAGCAGGTGATTTGTCGTCCAATAGAGATACGAGTTTTTGCGTTTGGGATGGCGAAGGATATCGCCTCTAGAAGGGTTCTCTTATAGTGTTGCAAGGGGGAACAGGGACTTGTTTCGGAACTGGGGGAGACGCTAGGTCGTTCTGACGGCAAGGGTAATAAACGTAGTTGGGAATCCCGTCTCCAACGTAAAAAAGGAAACATTTCTAAAAGGACACTAATAACTCCAGTAAGTGTAGATAGGATGAGTGGTGTGTATATATATACCATTAAATTTACATATTAAAAGCGTCAAGTGTGTCGTGTTGCTGAGCTTGGTGATAGAGGAAAGAACCGGCGATACTCTCGTCGTCTAGAAGAAGGAGTTGGCAGGAGAGGAACATCGCGACACCAGTGTCCTATTCATCATGCTCCAATATGTCTTAATTCATTATTCCCGTGTGCATAGGCCTAAGCCACTGATAATTATTTTGAGTATGGATAAGACACGGCCCGTACGTGTCTGATCCATGTTCTAGGGCCTATAGGCCTACGTACTTCAGTGGCTTACGTCATAGCAATGGTTCCATACAACGACGTTATAAAACTTAGCTAAATGTAGATTCCTTGTACGAAGTGATTGGTTTGGTTGATAGGGGCCTGTAGGCATTTAAAATTATAGGCCTATTAAGCCACCTTGCATTCTGCACAGTGAGTGAAGCCATGATTATAATAGGCCTAATTATAGAACCATAGGATGTGATGTAATGTAAATCCTCGAAAATTTCTCAGCGCCCACAGCCACGTCAGGGAGACCAGCTTATTCATTGGCGTTATACCAAATCAAGTCTGCAATAGCCAAGATAAGAAGGGCACAGGCTACTAGGCAATTATAACAAAGGAAGAAAAGTGGTTCTTATACATATGCGAGCTTCTGAACTACTATAACGTGTTATGTTAAGTTTCTAAGAAGAGGAATGGGGTGGATTATAATTATTATTATTATTATATTCTTTAGCCGCTATACAATCAATACAAAGAGTGTGCATAAAACATAGATATCTACGGCATAATACCATAACAAAACAATACAGCAGCGGAGTCGAAAGCACAACGACAATTGAACGAGTACAAAAGAAACTCTGAGCTTTGGAGCATACTCTAGCTAATTAAAATCATATTTAAATTTGAATTTTGTCGTATCAGTTGATGCCATGTATTCCCAAGATAACAGCGACATCTCATCCGCAGACATAATCGGATGTACTGTAAGTCTCGGTGGCTAGGGTTGCAAACTATGATTAATTGCCAATTGCTATGGTACACAACTCTGAACAAACTCATTCCGGAGTATTGCCAATTTCCCACTATGATGAATGATTTATGCAGTTCACAATTCACATCCATTCATAAAATAAAGGCAGTAAACAAAGAAACGGAAGTTTTCCGCATTGGGCTAGGCTTGTGAAATTATGAATTTAGAATGATGTTCGAGTTTTTATGGGCCGCTCATAAGTGACGTATCGCAATTTTGAGCTGGTTGTAGAGTTTAGTGCCAGATTGAGGCCGAATGACTGCCCATGGTGGATAAATCAGAGCTCTTGAGAGAGGTACCATAAGTGTAAAGTTGAGACTAAAATGCCATAAAAGACTGCAGAACAAAAAGATTGTGAGGGAGTTTCAGATTCAAGGTCAAGTAATTGACATAGCTCATTCATCAATAACCATGCTATTGCTTCATACGACCACAAACAGACATTCAAGAAACCTTGTGAAATAGTAATAAGTATAGGGAGTAACAGGTAACTTTGACTTTGCTTCGAGTATAAACAGTATGACTGCCGCAGAATGCAAGAGAATGGAGTGCCCAATGATAATAAGTAAGCTTTGAATGAGTTATTAATGCTATGAAGATCTTAAGATCTAATATAGATCCTTCCTTAGGTATGGTGTCTTTCCGTCTCCTGTACCATTCGTTAAATGAATCACAAAAGGGAATCTTGAAATTTCCCTATTGTCCAAAAGGCATTGTCATAGGAACAAGCTTATTCTAACTCAGTGTTGTCTTGTGACTTGGTCAACCACAGAATTCTTTCTTCAATGCCTTAAATCTTGTTCTCAACCTGGTATTCCTTTCCTTTGGAGTCAATCTTGCTTTTCTGAACATATTTAGATGATCATATCTGAAAACTCCAGATCTAAATGGGTTTCAGTTATCAAACTAAAGAGAGAGACAAGGAAAGACTATCTAATAATTAGCTATAGTTGCAAATTGTGAAGTATTTAATTCCAAAATCATGCTGGGCTATAGATGTTTGGGTTAGTAGGTAAACTGAGCCAACTTGCACAGTGAGTGAAAGAGATGTAGGTCTATAAGTTTTACAATCCTAGACTCACATGGGATGCCAGTGTCATTTCTCCATCATAAAATTGGATATATACTCAGACTTATAAATTCCACTGCATTTATGAGCTGCACAGTGTTTAAAACAGATTGCATGCGATGCATGCAAGATCAGCAGGGCTGTTAATATCACGATACTTTGGTATCGTGATATCGCATGTGCATCGCGATACTTTTCTTTAGCCTGTCAGCAATGCTCGATATCACTACTTTTTTCACTGAAATTTATGTGGTTTCTCATGAAATATGAAAAGTTAATTGTTGCACTTTGAAACGTTTATGGGCCTATAGCCTCTTTCAGTCATATAAATCTTGGTGCGAACAGATGGAATAATTGATAAATATGGAAATATTTTGCGATAAGTGTTAGAAGTGGCTTGCCTAATTAATTTTAGAGTGCTTGCAAAGGTAAAATGATTAGGACCTCATGAGGAAACGCAGATTGCCAGTGCGATATCAGAGCATTGTATTCGAAAAAAACTTGCCTGAATGCTAGCCTACTTCAAAGACATTGTGATTGGCCCAAGAACCAATATGGATTGGACTGGAAGGTTCCTATGTTCCTTCGTTTCAACAGTTTTGGGCGATATTCAGGACTAAGAAATTTCATGATCCCTTCAACATAACAAGCTGACTCGTCAACCTTTATGCGTGAAGATAAATTGATGAATAACTTTGTCAAATAAATAAAAAAAATATCTTTTTAAGGTCTAACACACCAAATTAAAAAAATTTAGATTGGGGTGACAGCTCTGCTTGAGAGCAAACGTGTGCACGGACATTTGAAGAGTACCCATTTGTCTTAACTATATTCCTTGTGATTAAACCAAGCGATTCCTTTGAATATTTCCTACAATTATCTGTGCATGAATTATACTTCATGCTAAGATCGAAATCGGCAAGCATATTGAAAAGTATTGGTAAAAGTATTGGTACTGGTATCGCGATACTTTTAATTAGGAAGTATTGGTATTATTATTGCAATACTTTTATCCAGTATTGTTAACAACCCTGAAGATCAGCATTTTGGTTTTTATATAGAATAGTACATATACATGTACATGGTGCAGATACATGTAAAGCATTCATGCGAATCGTAGCAACTTACCGTATACACTCAACTATAACTCGATTCAAGTATAAGTGAAAATGCAGTTTTTGGACAAAAATAGCGTCCAAAATTGATGGCATAAGTCGAACCCATAAAATAAAAATAGAGTGATAAATCGAGAGCTTGATATCTGCTGTCCTTTGGCGGAGAAGTTCTGCGGATTTCTCCGCGAAGTATATATTTTACTATGGGCTGATCAATATTAACGCATGTGGCCGTCAAAAATCGAGAGGTATAGCCTGATATATGCTGTCTTTTGGCGGAAAAGTTCTGCGGATTTCTCCGCGAAGTATTTATTTTACTATGGGCAGATCAATATTAATGCATGTGGCCATGATAAATCATATTATATAGTTTGATATCTGCTGTCTTTCGGTGGAGAAATTCAGCGGATTTCTCCTCGAAATATATATTTTAGAATTGGCAGATCAATATTAATGCATGTGGCCGTGATATCATATTATATGGTTTGATATCTGCTGTCTTTCGGCGGAAAACTTCGGCGGATTTCTCCGCGAAATATAGTGCCAGTTAGAAGAGTCATTCCACGTGAAATCAAGTGAATGACGTTTCGCAATTTTCAATATTCGGTCCGAAAATCTCCAATTATTTTGTCTCTCGAGTGTAAGCCGAAGACCTATTTTGCTGTCCTGAAATTGTCTTACATTTCTCGACTTATAGTCGAGTATATGCGGTAAGTTGTTGCAGGAAACATGTGGGCCATTGACGTAATACGCCCAAGTGCTGTCAGCACACTGATGAGCTGCAACTCTCAAAGAAACTATGGATTTGACAAGGCATTTGACTCTGTTAAACATTCTTCCCTTTTTTAAACAAAATCTCCACTCTTGGTATCGCAGATCAAGTCTATATATAACTGACTGGTCTACAAAGTTCTCAATAAATGCAGCAGACCTACACCCTTCTCAGCCCCTCACTCAATCTCATGCTCACATTTGTAGATGACACCTTCTTGAGTTTGAGAGGATCTCTCTGGAGCTCATACTATCCAATCTGAATGGCTTTCAATATCAATAACCTTGCATCAAATAGCTCAAAAGAAATGGTCATTTTCGATCTTCAGCACCAATTATCCCCAGGTTCCCCTCAAATACTTAGTGTAACTTAAAAATTACTGGATATTTTCCTTCATGATAACCTCAAACTCACAGCTGACATTGGCCATCTCACAGCAACTTGCTCCTTCTATTTTAATGCTATCAGAAAACTCAAATCCATGGTATTTCTTCTTGGTAGAGTCTAACCCTAGCTTCTGATAAAGAGCACCTGGAAAAACTAAGATGAGCCAAACGCCTAGGTTACCTCAGCACCCAATGATCACACCCAATATAGTCAACAGTGTCAAAGGCTGTACTCTTGTCTTCTCTTGGCAGGGAGTACTTTCATGTAGTTGTAATGTCTACACTTATGTGGTGTTCTATCTACACTTTTTTAATGATTACAATGCTACATCTATAGATGTAGCATTGTAATCATTATGTAGCATTGTAATCATTATGTTTTAATATTGTGCTATATGCATTTGACATAGCTTCATGCGAGGTTGCTTTTGTGAGGTTGCTTTTATCGATGTATTATAATAATGCCTACAGATAATTTATTTTAATTACTTATACATAATGCACCGTGACTCATTTGGTATTACTACCATATGTTGCAATATCACTTTACAAATGAGGCAGAGCAGTTTAGTAAATGTATTATTATTAGCAAATGCAGTAATTTAATGCAGAGTAATAGAATGCTTGCAATGCACATCTTAAGAGCCTCTCAGAGGCACATGTTGGCAAGCTTCACACGAGAAATACTTTAAACCAGCGTTTCCCAATCTTTTTTGCCGGGGAACCGTTTTGATAGTGAGTTTTGTGGCAGAACAGCCGTTCAAAAAGAAACATGTTCTGTTATAGGCACAAATGCTTTATAATGCAAATTATAATGTAGGTCATAAACAACACAAATATCGATGACGATGACATATGAATTCTCCTTCATATAAATTCATACACAGATATTAAGCAAAAAGCCTCCTATGAATAATTTGTATTATTTAGTATAAATTGTCCAAAGCTTATTGTTCACACTGAAATTCTATTGCGGAACCCTTATCCTAACCTCATGGAACCCTAGGATTCCAAGGAACACAGTTTTGGAAATGCTGATTTAAACAATTGGGTCCAACATGTGACCTGTAGAAAGAACTGGTTCATCCAACCCACAAGCCTTCCAAAATACTAATTCTGCTATGTCCAAAATTGTGAACTGCATCCTTGCTAACAAAACAGAGTGCTGTCATTACATTTTCCATGATTTTTTGCCTCATATGACAGGACACTATGTATGTTGTGCATATTGTAAACATTGTAGTGATTACTATCAGATGCAGTTTGTGCCATATGGTTGTGTTTTGTAGCAGAAAGATGATTCTGTGGTTGTGGAAGACAAACTACAACTTGTTTTACCTGATGCTGTAATGTGTAAGTTACCAGTTCACAATATGTCAACTGAAAATGTCAGGTTTGAGATGTATTGTCATCGGAAAGGAGATGTGGGAAAGGTGCTCTGCTCCAGAGTCAACCGACGTAAGAGACAACAGACTTTCACTTATGGAACAACAATCTTTCGAAGAGAATTTGGTAAGAAAGAAATTCCAATTATGTAAACAATGTTTCATTGGTATTGTCAATGTATACTGAGCGTATTATGGAAGCCGACCTTAAATATGGGAACACGTTGGCCAGTGGCCATTGTATGATTAGCCTATAATGATGGATATGTCGTTTCAGCATCTGACTGAATACCCTTTCGAGGCATACATATTGCCTTGAAATGGATCTCTATGGATCTAAGGCCTGAACTGAGTACAGGTTTGGGATGTGTTCAGAAGTTTGTTAGTTATTTGCATCACTTAGGATAATAAATATTCATTTAAGGATTATATGAATGTCGGTCTGAAAGAAAAATAATCCTGTGATGACTTCTATTGTGCCATTACATTAATGCTTCATTTGCTGTTCACTTCAAGTGAAGTTGTTGTTGAGGTCATAATCTATTGAAGAAACCGAGTCAAAACCTGTCAAGTCAAAAACTATTGCAGTGGGTAAACTAAACTGAAGCAGATAAGTCTTTGAGTTTAGTTTGGAATGACATTTGAGAACCGAGAGAATGCACACAATGGGTGGGGAATAGTGATTTTCTGTGGCAGTTAGGATTTCCAACATCATAATTAATGTTAATGGGATTAGCTGTTCTATAACTGTAGCAACAGGTTGCTTGTACATGATCAAGCAGAATGACTTGATAGCCTTGAAGTGAGTTAGGAAGCAAAATTGAAATCCTATGATGTGTTGATGGGTGAGTAATGAAATTGGAACTATAGGAAATCTAATGGATTCCTATTATCATAATTGTGACACCAGAGGTAAAAATTCGTCACTTGTCGTTTTTGACTTTTTTATTTAGCCATATTCTACAATGCATCTGCTTCCAAATACTTTTAAAGAATCAAAATAACTTTTTTCTGATTAAAGTTGTACTCATTTGCTTCCAAATACATTTTACAGAATCAAAATAGACTCTTTAATAGGTATAGTCACAACAACTCACAAAATCGAAGTCAAAGTTTCAGAATATTCATGTCGTTACAGTTCTTTGCAACCATTACTTGATTGCACCCCAATTCTGATGGGCAATAAAGTGCTATACTATATGAAATAAAGCACACAGCGTCAAAATCTGGTTACTACTTTGCAAATAATTATGGCAGTTTGGCATATGAAATCTAGGTTGTTCACCTTTGAAAACATGCATATTTTAGCAATGCAAACACTTGATACCAGATGCATTAAAAGTCAATTTTCTCCAGCTAACTATTTGAATTTAACAATTTTAATTTAAAATATTGAAAGTAGACATCATTTTGTAAAAATATGCCATCACACAATATTTTGTGTTTTTGACCCCTCTCGCCTCTCGCCATGCATATTTGCCTTTATCTCAATAACCTGGAAAGGACAAGTGGTGGGTTTTGACCCCTGGCCTCACAATTCAGTAAGGTAATTTTTGCAATTACAAATTTATTTATAGTATTCATATAAATAAATAAGGCTGCCATAGAAAATGTGTCACATTTTGTCTGCATATTATTGTTATTAAGTACTAGTACATAATTAAATAGACAGTGATGGTGTTGCAATCGTAGATTTCCAAAGTTCTAGATAATTTGTTCACTCAGTTAATGAATGTTCAGATCACAGTTGGCTAAAACCTGGTGCAGTGAGTAGAAGTTGTGTGGATCCTTTTCTACTCATGGGATTATCTCTTTTGCTACTAAATGATGCTATGTACTACTAAAAACAATGTGTTTTGCTGGATTGTCTATTGATTGTAACTTTGTTACATGTCGAGGGATTGACATTTACATGTAACACAGGTTTGTGTTGTGCTTTTTTCCATAAATTCAGGTGAGAAGAGACTGCAACAGGCAGTGTGCAGTGGAAATGCTGGTTTAGGTAAGAAGAAACATTTTGTAACATTGCTTCTTCTTTCGAATAGGTCAATTTAAGTCTTCTTATTGCTCCAGATGTAATATATGATGAAGCAGATATTTGCTTATAGGCATTGTCCTTGAGATATAATATGATAAAGTTCTTGGGATATAATATGATTAAGAAATAGTTGAAATGTCATTCATTTATTATTTAAATTGAACTGTAATAATAATGAGTAGAGGTAAAAAAATGAGCATTTATGTTAGTGGGTGAATGGTATGGTTGATGTGATCATTGTCCACTGTGGCATTGATTCCTCTCTTGTAGAATATTAGAAATATATGTTTGGGATTGACTTGATATCAATGTTTACTTATGGGCAAACTATTGTCATGGAGAAATCCAGTTGTTTAGAATCTGTTATATTATATGTAGTGAGAAACCTTGGCTTTCGACCTCAGAATGGTAAAACATTCGTGAATTGTCACTTTGGCTACAAACTGTTAAAGTGTAATTGATAAGGGGAAAAAAATTATTCATAATCATGACACAATTATCTTTCGCTATAATCAAACTCAGTTCCTCAACTGAAGAACCATTGTTCTATGCCCTCCAAATTTTCCAACATGATATCTATATAACATGTTGGCATCAATTGAATCTCGATGGCTGGTTCTGCTGCATGGAATGATTTCTGACCATGCTTATTCAAATACTTTTTGGACAATTCACGTAAGAATCGAAGCCAAGTGTCTTGGTAAGGCTATGCTGCTGTGATGCAATGCCAGTCTTGCCCATCTGTGTAATATTTATAACCTATCCTGAGTTATTCAGTTGTTGGCTTAATAGATCCAGCTGGAGATTTGCATTAATTGTACAATTGTTGCGATCATTCTGGACACCTTGTAGTATACCAGTAATAATGAGATAAATGAAGATAAATGAAGTAGTGTTCATTTGTGATCATTTTTCACCAAACCAGTTGGAAGTCGCAGTTTATGAAATGCCTCATTTTGGCCATTTAGTGGGAAAATCCATTTTTCATCACTTTTGACATTTTTACACTAGTGATTAGACAAATTATCAATAAACATATATTGTTAATTGCTTTTGCTATAAAATAATGCTAAACATGTTTAATGAATATTTATTGGAACCTATGCTAATTTCAAATTAGAATTTCTGTATTTTTATTAAATTTATGATGATTTTCTAGGTCTGTTGCATCATTTTCCCATGCTTGCACCCCTACAATAATGATATTGCCTGCAAGCTTAACATCTCCTCTAGCAGTCTCATGTATTTGAAATAGACTAGCTCTTAATAGGCCAATCATAGCTTGAGTAAGAGGTCATATGTAAAGAAATACCATGCTACAGAAAAATGATCAAATAATCCCACGAACTTTGGGAGCAATTTTCTCAGAAGAGAAGGCGACCATAGGTCGATTTTATATTGACATAACTTTTCTCCGGTATAAGATATAAGAGAAACAGAAGCAGTTCTGGAAAGCTAATAAGAAGGTCTATAATGATGTAACAAAAACACATTTTTCAAATTTGGAAATTTGTGACTGATTTCGTACTGAGCCGTCACATTTAATGATATAACTGATTATGTTTAGTTGAAGAATTGCTTTTGGAAGGCGTGAATCCTTGCTGTACAGATGAAAAACTACGATCACCTCTACACCTGGCTGCAGCTGCAGGCAATGAGAAAACAGGTTGTTTCTTATCAGTAGTTTTAAGATCTTCATCAGCTGTGGAGACATGCTCTGTACTTAAGGCTAACGTTGCAGGTTCCATTGTATTCCATTGTATTCCATTGTACTTATATATTTCTATAGTGCCTCTCACAGAACAGCCTGATCAGAGGAGCTCTCAGTGCATAAAGCATTGTGGGAAAAGAAAAGACTTATCTTCTTACAGTTCGAATTAAATATATAAATATTTATTATAAAGGTAAGTAAGTGAGTATATTTATTATTTAACCAGCTGCCAAACAAACATCTGGGATTAGTAAGCAATCAAATTAGTAAGCAGTTCTAACCGAGTTCTAACCAAGTGTTTTAATGAGGGAAATTATTTTGCTGGGATATTTGGAAATTAAATAGAAGAATAAATTAATTATAATAATTAATTGGGTGCAAATGAATTTCATTTTGTGCAAGAAAGAATATGAGAATCATTCGTTTTTGGTGATTGCTTAAATATCTTGACATGTTTGGTCCGTCTGTGTCTAAGTTTGTGCTGCTTCTGTTTTCTGTTGATGTTCTGTGCTTTTGGTTGATGTTCTTAAATCTAATGTTTAAAACTTTGTCACCCACAATGATCATTCCATTAGTCCATTTAATGCTGGGAACTGTGTAATCTACACTTGTCATCTGTAGCCATTTGCACACTCACATTATGTCACTTTCCGTTTCCAGCCAAGAAAATCATCGATTTTGCATTACTATTGTGTGCTCCTGTCAACTATGCATTGCAATGATACAAACTTTAATAAGACAAGTCTTGGACGAGAGTGCATTTCGCAACATTCTTAGCAGAGTAATAGATAGGTTTTTCATTTTGATTTGAATTGGGTGAAGATGTGGATTGAAGAACTGAAGTTGGGAGACTTTTCAATTCTATGGGTCCTTAGACCGAGAAGGCATGATTTCCATTATTCTGGTTTGCGCATAGTATGGTTAAGATCCCCCTCTCTGTTTTGGAGAGGTTGTCTAGGTCAGCGCTGTATAAACCAGGGAATGTGGGTATTGTTGGATGCATTGCAATCAACTCTTGACCTTGGAATGATGCAATGGATGATATCGTAAAAGTAGTGACAGAAAGCATATCAGAGATAGCGAGATCACAAGACCACTTATTCAATTGATAGGCAGATATGTGAGGTTTTGAATTGAGTTGTAGAAAATCGCTTTTTTATAGCATAGAAATTAAGAGATGAATTCTTGTAATGAAAAGATTATTATTGTAACTATGAACTTTCTTAGATGAGCATGTGCTGGAGGAGATTCCCCATTCCACTCTGAATTATGGGCCAAAGGTGAAAAGGTCTATTGATCAGGAACTATAGGGTCAAAGGTTAACTGACGATGCATAGTCTATTATTGGTACCTTTATTATTATTATTTATGATTTATTATTATTGTGTTACCTGAGGAATGAATAATCCATTAGGAGACAAACACATTAGCTGGAAACAATTAACAGTTATTACTAATATTAATATTATTATTATTATTGTTTTAAGTTTATTTGTGAAGTCGACAAATAATAATGAAGTCAAGCAGTTGTCAGTTGGGTGAGTGGCTGCCCAACTAGCAGAGTAGGTGGTTAAATGAGCAAATTGATCGTTACCTAGATCTTCTTGTGTTTTAGTGAAACTCCTGTTGGACTTTGGAGCTAATCCTAACCAGAAGGATCTCATTGGAAACACAGCTTTACATCTTGGTTTGTGATTGCTGTTTATTTGTTTCTCTTCTCAGCATTCATTAATCATTTCACTACTTCATGTCTATGTCATGTCATGTATGTTTTTTATGTTTTCTCTTGTACCTGTAGTGTGTTTGCAGACGGTATTAACGAACATACTTACTTACTTACTATCACTAACTAGAAAGGGTGGTTTTAATCCTTTACTGGCGAAAGTCATTATTTTTCAAGTAGGTTTTGTATACTCTCGTCGGTGAAAGTTTATATGCTCTTTACTGTAACAATATCAAACTTTCTCTCTAGCAAACTATCCTCAATACTTAATCCAGTCAGAAGCACCGCACAGTACA
The DNA here is from genome assembly GCA_959347315.1 of Bimastos eiseni. Lineage (NCBI taxonomy): Eukaryota > Metazoa > Annelida > Clitellata > Crassiclitellata > Lumbricidae > Bimastos > Bimastos eiseni. The sequence goes on from OY365814.1 coordinate 9,717,344, forward strand.
GAATGTCGAAAACCAAAGAATAGTCCCTTGCAGGCGGTAGAAGCCACTGCGTCCAGGCATCTCACTATTGATGTTGTGATAACCATTTGGTTATTGATGTTAGTTCTTTCTGATTTCTAATGTGACCTAGTATGCATTGGTAGTGTTATATCCTCTCTTACCAATGTTTCCATGTGAGTTGGGTGTTGTTTGTACATTTAATAGCAAGGTTTTGCACGTAAACATGCACTTGCCTAACCAAAGGCTTATCTCAGTGAGATTTAAAGATCTATTCTTCACCTTTTTTTGCCTCTCAGAACATAGTTTGCTCTACTTGGAGAGTCCTTGCATGCTTTAAACTCTGAGAGACTTTACATACTTTGAACTCAGAAAGTCCTTGCATACTTTTGAAATCAGAGTCCTTACATACTTTGAACACAGAGAGTCCTTGCATACTTTGAACTCAGAGAGTCCTTGCATACTTTTGAAATCAGAGAGTCCTTGCATACTTTGAATTCAGAGAGTTCTTGCATACTTTGAATTCAGACAGTCCTTGCATACTTTGAACTCAGAGTCCTTACATACTTTGAACACAGAGAGTCCTTGCATACTTTGAACTCAGAGAGTCCTTGCATACTTTTGAAATCAGAGAGTCCTTGCATACTGTTGAAATCAGAGAGTCCTTGTATACTTTTGAAATCAGAGAGTCCTTGCATACTTTGAACTCAGAGAGTCCTTGCATACCTTTGAAATCAGAGAGTCCTTGCATACTTTGAACACAGAGAGAGTCCTTACATACGTTTTAAATCAGAGAGTCCTTACATACTTTGAACTCAGAGAGTCCTTGCACAGTACTTGCATACTGTGGAAATCAGAGAGTCCTTGCATATTTTGAATTCAGACAGTCCTTGCATACTTTGAACTCAGAGAGTTCTTGCATACTTTTGAAATCAGAGAGTCCTTACATACTTTGAACTCAGAGAGCCCTTACTTACTTTGAACTCAGAGAGTCCTTGCATACTTTTGAAATCAGAGAGTCCTTGCATACTTTGAACTCAGAGAGTCCTTGCATACTTTTGAAATCAGAGAGTCATTGCATACTTTTGATATCAGAAAGTCCTTGCATACTTTGAACACAGAGAGTCCTTGCATACTTTGAACTCAGAGAGTTCTTGCATACTTTGAACACATAGAGTCCTTGCATACTTTGAACTCAGAGAGTTCTTGCATACTTTGAACACAGAGAGTCCTTACATACTTTGAACCCAGAGAGTTCTTGCATATTTTGAACTCTTGCATACTTTGATACACTGTTGTCAATCGTCTGTATTTTTATTCTGCGATTATGTAACTCAATCACTCTCGATTTTGATTCATTGTTAACCCTTCTGTGAATAGTTGATACCTTTGTACCTATTCTCTGATTAGGGGCTTCACAAGCAGCATATGTACCATACAATCATTAATGTGCTAAATGTGTGTTTTTGACTATTCAGCTTCAATGTGTCCCTGATTGAAGGTTTGCACAGAATCGACCATCATTGGCTCCCATCCATGCATATTTGCTGACATCTGTGAGCTGAGGTGGCAGTTGTGGGTGGGTGTGGGCTGAAAGTGGAGGAATGAATGATAAGAAACTAACACCTCTGATGCTCAACAATGACAATGATGAGCAATAACAAGATCCATAAAAGACTGCAATATATTGGCATGTCACAGTTACCTGAACTTATTCCCAAACTGACTCAATTCTAATGTAACGGATTAATCTAAGAGGAATCTGGAGAAATTTCAGCCAAACAGAACTGAAGGCCCAACTGTAAAGATAAAACTGTTGCAATTGTTTGATATTTGCAAAAACTAAGTATCATTGTTGCTCAGTTTGTTGATGACCATTTTAAAACAATTTTTGACTGAACCATGTTTGAATTAAACCAATGTGTCAGTTTTTATTTGTTTTAGCTGCCTGTACTAGTAAAGTTCCTATTGTGACTCTCCTTCTTCAGAGAGGTTGGTTTGGCTTCTAATTGATGTTTATTTGAAAATTTATTTCTAGCATTTCAGTTTATGAAACAATATGTGTTTATCCAATATGTTGTATTTCAAGTTTCTTGATTATTGCATTTATTATTAAATACGTGATACATGTGGAGATCATACAATGTGGATATCAAACAGATGCTATGTGAATCTTGGGGACTGGCATACACTGCACCATGGGTGGCAACAGTGCAGAGCCCAGCAAATGTGGCTGCACTATCAGTTACACTATTCTATTGGACTGCATCACAGTTGTTATCAACTGCATTGCTTTGAGAAGTTGAATGTACTATGATGACAACAGCAAGGTCTTGGATGATGTAAAGTTTGGACGACTTCAATGACAACCCTTTGGTGTTGAAAAAATGACAATGGCATCTTCTGTAATAAGAACTTTATGGGACAGTCTCAACAACAAAGGGTGAGATCATTTGTGATGAAGAAGGCGCAGGACTTTGCATGCCTTGCAACTATAGGCAGAGTTCTGAACAGAATGCCAAGACTTGAGTCAATTTAGGCATTTCCCTACCTCATTAGATTAGGTTGGTCATCTGGTTTGTGTAATGAGTAACTTCTGAAAGTCACTGTTCTCTTTGTTCTGCGAGTTAGGGCCGCACTCCAAAGGGAATGCCCTTCTGTCATTTCTACATGTTACCATTCTTTCTCAGTCTCTTCCCACATCGATTTTCTTCCTCAAAACCTTTTTCTGCTCGTAGGGTTCCACACTGGGAGTGCCACTAAATTGCCATTAGTGAGAGCAGCCCTTTATGAATTGGTAAATACAAGTGCTGGGTGATAGCTTTACATGAATACTGTCAAAACTTCACAAAACGTAACTGTAGTAAGTTTCAACTTTCAAGCATAACATTTGCTCAATCGATAATGATTTTCTTTACACAGATTGCCAGCTTTGCATGTGAATGTTTGTAATATGTAATAAAACACCTATTAAAATGCCTCACAAGAGTAACCTACTAAATTGGGGTGAACTCTTCTGTAATTGCTTATAAATTACTTGAGAAGTGCTCTCAAGCATAAAACTGTTTGTCTATTGCATACCAATTTCTGTAGGCACTGATGTTAATTTGCTGGATCATTCTGGCCGCAGTCCTCTACACTGTGCTGCAAGTCGACTGAAATTTCTTCAGGAGAACAAGCAGTTCACTTCTTTCCAGCTCAAGGAAGAAGTTACACAGGTTTCTTGAAAGTTATATAAAAATTCTATCTTTTCAATCTGTATTATTATTATGTAACAGTCTGAATGTAAATTCTTTATCCATGAAACATATGCACTAAGATTACATTGTATTTATGCATAAAAAATATTATTAAAATAGTGAAGGTGTTTCACAGTTCAGATGTTTGAATTGGTCTGCTGTTAAAATTGATTTTGTGATGACTTGAACTGACTAAAAGAATTGCCATCATGTCATTCTAGAGCCAAAGATGTCTTAAGTTCAGTGACAAGTAGTTTATCTCTGCCAGTAGCACTGATGCATTTTTTCATAAGGAGACCAACTGATCCAAGGCAATCCTTGTTCTGTCCATTCTTCTCAACTTTGCTTGACTTGCTTGATGGACGAGCACATTATCACTCGGCACTATAAGTTAACCCTTTATGGTATGCATGGATAGCTTAACCCTGGTATGTATGGAGAGCTTATCTCTCTCATCCTTAAATGGTTTAATAAGGGTGTGAGGTGATAACGTTTGATGTGAACAGAACATGAGGAGAGTACAGTTTAATTGTAGATCAGTAGATGAGTATGAAGACCTCATGTTAAATACAAGCCAAGATAGCCAATGTAGTTGGTCGAACATAAGAAGAAATATGTGAGAAGTGCGGAAGGAGAGCTATCAGTGCAGCAGCAGCATTCAATACAGATTGGAGAGGAAAAGGATGGAGCTAAAGGAAGAAAGATGAAATGTCATATCACGTCATGTCATTTAAAATAAAATAAGGATGAAATAACAATTGCAATTGTGTATTAGGAGGAAATGAACAACATAAGTGAAAGTGGAAGAGAGACAGAATTGGCAATGTGAGCGGAAAAGGTAAGAGGGCTATCCAGAATAACACCCAGGTCATGAACACTAGACAAGAAAGTGAAAAGAGGAAAGCTCTCAGCAAGACTTAATAATCAGTTAATGAGTACCAAACGAAATAAGTTCTGTGCAAGGCGATTAGAAGACATCTGAGTACCAGAACTCATGGGAGGGAGAAGAGGATGGCTGTTAGAACCAAACAAATCTCAAGGCATTAATATCGAATATCATGAGATGCGAGACCCGACAAAAGAGCGCCAACATAAGAGTGCCACTAAAAGAGCGCCCGACAAAAGAGCGCCCGACAAAAGAGCGCCAACATAAGAGTGCCACTAAAAGAGCGCCCGACAAAAGAGCGCCAACATGAGAGTGCCACTAAAAGAGCGCCCGACAAAAGAGCGCCAACATAAGAGTGCCACTAAAAGAGCACCCGACAAAAGAGCGCCAACATAAGAGTGCCACTAAAAGAGCGCCCGACAAAAGAGTGCCACTAAAAGAGCGCCCGACAAAAGAGCGCCAACATAAGAGTGCCACTAAAAGAGCGCCCGACAAAAGAGCGCCAACATAAGAGTGCCACTAAAAGAGCACCCGACAAAAGAGCGCCAACATAAGAGTGCCACTAAAAGAGCGCCCGACAAAAGAGCGCCAACATAAGAGTGCCACTAAAAGAGCGCCCGACAAAAGAGCGCCAACATAAGAGTGCCACTAAAAGAGCGCCCGACAAAAGAGCGCCAACATAAGAGTGCCACTAAAAGAGCGCCCGACAAAAGAGCGCCAACATAAGAGTGCCACTAAAAGAGCGCCCGACAAAAGAGCGCCAACATAAGAGTGCCACTAAAAGAGCGCCCGACAAAAGAGCGCCAACATAAGAGTGCCACTAAAAGAGCGCCCGACAAAAGAGCGCCAACATAAGAGTGCCACTAAAAGAGCGCCCGACAAAAGAGCGCCAACATAAGAGTGCCACTAAAAGAGCGCCCGACAAAAGAGCGCCAACATAAGAGTGCCACTAAAAGAGCGCCCGACAAAAGAGCGCCAACATAAGAGTGCCACTAAAAGAACGCCCGACAAAAGAGCGCGCAACCTGTATCTAACGTGTTTGGTCGACGCTCTTGTATATTTTCATTAAATAGTTCATTTTCGTTAATACCATGACCTTTAGTTTGGTCGGCGGGCGCTCTTGTGGGGTCCACAACATTTCGTCTTCGGACTTTTCGTCTACGACACTTCGTATAAACCGAAGCTGGACTGACGAAAAGAATTCTGTTTAAATTAGAAGCTGGATAGATGAAAAGAATTAGCCTATGTATGGGAGCTAAACAGATGAGACGATTTCAGCTTAATTGGAAGTTTGAATGCTGAGAGGAATTTCGTTTAAATTGAAGTGAGGACGATGAATAGAATCACGCTCAAGGCAAAGCTGCATTGATGATAAGAATCATGTCAAAGCAGAACTGGGATTGATGAGAAAATTATGTTAAATTAGAAGCTGGATTGATGAAAATAATCAAAATAAAAGGCAAAGCTGGATTGATGAAAGGAATCATGTTTGATTGTATGAACGATAATTGATGAAAATGATTATGCTTAAGTGGGCTGTGATTGATGAGAAAGTTATGTTTAATTAGAGCTATACTCATTACTCAAAGATAAAGCTTTTCACCAATCCACCTTCCCTTTTGTCTTTTGAATATTACGAAACTTTAGTTGTCTATATTCCGCCCTTTGAGTGTCGCCCCCTATTGCCTTATTACGATTTATGAACTGCAGAATAGAAGTCCAAAAGCAAAGATACAGATATTTCTGAAATATGTGTTTTTTTTAAATTGCTTTTATTAATATTAAAGACTTATTTTTTGTTGACAAACAGTGGTATTTAATTCATATGTTATATTAGTATTTGTATATAATATTAATACTTAAGTGAAAACGCAATAAAACATCCCAAAATTGACTTCATTTTGATCGCTGGTACAATATAAAGGGTCATCGGGCCGCCAAAATATAGCATTGCCTATGGCCGCCAAATGTTTTGAGCTGGACCTACTTAGGGATCCGAATTAGTAACGAATCACAATAATCGACGCATGTACAAACAAAGGCATGCATCATGGTCGTAAACGCTGTGGAAAACACCGATCACCTAATGGCTCTACGACACCTCAGTTGGTAGTAATAGGAACTGCACAGATAGGTCTTCCCTAAATGTTCAGGTGTTATCAAGAGTGACTTATGGTCAGAACATGCTGGGCAAGCTTAGATGTGACTTCATGGAAAGTTCTGAATGGCCTGGTAAATGCTCAATGTAATTAATTTTGTTGAAATATTGCTGACTTGTCATTAAATGCCTATAAGCATAATTATTCACTTAATGGAACATTTTATCTATTATCTAGGCACTCTTTTGATTCACCAACTCGTCCTGCTGGCTCAGGCTAAAGTCATAGGCACAAGGTGTATGTTGCCGTAAGCATAGAAGTACAGACTTTAGTTTTGAGGCTGTGAGATGAGACTCCAGTGACAATTTGGAATCAGAATCATACCAGAACATATCTGGCACCAGAGAACTTCAGTTTTATCGTTTTAGCATATATTCCAATTTTGAGAAATTGGTCCATGTCCGTACATTCCATTTCATAGAGGATGCAGAGCATTTGACATCGGACTGAAATTGCATTGTGCTCAACATTGTCACTTGTTTCACTTTATTCTTGGTTATTTATTTCAGATCGTGACAATGATGCGTGAATTTTTAGATCGATCTGGTCAAGAACAAATCACGAGGAAGTTGAATGATCTCTGTAACCAGTTGGAACTAACCACAACCAATGAGGAAATTGATTTGGTGGGAGATCTGCTGTCACAATTTGCTGACCTTCAGATTAAGAAGATTCACCAAAATGGTTCCTCAATGACCAAGGACACAGAACTGCAAACACTAGCTATCAATTCCACAACAAGAATCTTTTGAATGTATCATATATGACTGCCAATGATTTTGTCTAACTCATATAGGGCTACATGAGCTACATGGGCTACTTTCTTAGGGCTAGACCGGGCCTAGGCACCGTAATAGCATTGTGTTGTATTATTTGTGTTTGACTCGTTGTAGAAATGATCTCTCAGGCAACAAAATTATGGTATAAGTAAGAAATTATCTCTGACCTTATACAAGGTGTATTATAATTTACTGTTATTATTATTATTGTTTTTATTATTGTTATTATTATTGTAGTTACTATTAAAGAGTTTTATGACTGTTCTTTTTTTGGGTCTTGGTACAAAATACAAATGCCTGCTTTTTTATTACTTTTAAGATTTTAATGCATGTTAGCTGGTATCAAATTCTTGTTCTGTTATTTATTAACTACTCTGTTCAAACCTAATTAGTATACAATTGTGCGTCTGTTGATGAAAGTGCTGGAGTCGTGCAACTAGATATTATGCACTGTTATTTGATGATGCTTCTTGGAAGAATCGGAGTCAGTGCAGATATTGAGCACGGAAGCGAAAAAGTGCGGTTTAGTTATGAACCTCGAGAAAACAAAAACAATGACATTTGGAGACAAAACGATAGAGAACCAAATAATGATAGATGGAACGCAACTAGAAAATGTAGTGAGCTTCACCTGACATGACCTACGACCTGGATTGCAAAAATGAAATAAGAATATGGATAAATAAGGGACTAGCCATGTTGAAAGCTATGGACAAGATTTGGAAAAGCAAGGCAATTATCTTAGAGGTTAAATTGAAAATGCTGAAAACATGATGGACGTAAGATCTGGGTGCTAACAAAGGATTCACAAAAGAATGTGCTCACATTTGAAGGAAATTGTTACTGCAGGATACTTAGAATAGGATGGACTGTAGGCCTACAGAAGAATCGGCATGACAGAAAACCTCATGCAAATAGTGATAGAGAGAAAGCTAAGTTTATTTGTAGAGAGAAAGCTAAGTTTATTTGGACAAATATGCATAATGAAGAGTATATAAAACTTTGAATGCTGGGTTTTGGAATAATGTATGGGACAAACAAAAGAGGAAGACCACATAGGGAATGGACAGATGACATCGAAGAATGGTAGCCGGTAAGTTTAAATCAAATTTAGATGAAAATAATAGATATAAAGAAATAGCTCAGATGAATCTTGTCGGCTGCAAGTTTGTATTATAGGCCTATTAATCGCAAGAGGACGCTATTTAATTTAATTTCGTCATTGCTTTCGCACCTATCGAATGAAAAAATTAGTAATAATAATGGTGTCTAAATTCTCTTTTGCGCCTTGTCTATCAGGGCCGCCTCCTGGCATAGGCGACATACGAAGCCGGCTATGACGCCAAATTTGAGGGCGCCGAATTTTAAAAATACTGCGGTAATGTTTTGAGGAATAAAACTTTATGATGATACAAAAAGAAATTCATAAATTAGTTATTAAAAACTAGTTTTAGGTTAATTCCAATTCCAGCAAACGATATTCAATATCTTAGCACCTCATTGAATCTCCCGCTCTTTCCCTATCAATTTTCCAATGCCAGAATCGTCTATGTATTTTGACAGCGCCCCATGCAGTGTGTGCCTGACCCCATATTTTCTCACATCTTACTGCATATGCAACGGGATTGGTCCGCTCTTATAATCTTATATACCATGCTATGGGTTCCAAATGACCGGAGGACTGCTCTGATGCCTACAGACACTGGGTGCCATTCGATCATTTTGATGGTACTTTATATATCGCATATGTTAGGTTTAAGTCAAGAAAAAGCTAATAAGTACTGTGCCTGGTTCAGACAAGAGCAAAAAGAATCTTGAAGAATGCAACTTATGCAACAATATTTCTTGACAGAAAATGCCGTCTCTAGGACAAGTGCCGCCTGGGGCGATTCGCCCCCATCGCCCCCCGTCGCTACGCCACTGGTTCCGAGATGGATGATGTTAGCACGCAAGGCAGAAGTTCTTTGCCTTGTCCTATGCTCTCTCTCTCATCCTAGCCGAGAGTCAGTGTTTGGCCAGACAGCTAGAAGTCTTTTTGGCAGATAACAATGTTATATAAGAGGCTGTGGCTTTGCCTATCAACCAGCCCTGCAGAGGAGTTGGACCATCACGTGACAAAATGGCGTTTGCACACATTGGCCAACAGAAGATCTTCTTAATTAAAGCATGCATGGTGCTATTCCTGTCAAATTCGGTCAGCCCACCATGAGAATAGCGAATGCCATCCCACGATCTATGTTAGGTTGTGGGATGGCATTTACTTCTTCCATGGTTTCTTCATCTGTTTCCATAGTGATTGCCTTACTCGTATATATGCCTATAGTCATCGGCGGCCTGCTAAAAGACGTACCACCTCACTCCGCTCCAATCTGTACTTAATACAGCTGCTCGTTGTGATTGCTCGCCTTTCTCGTCTCTCTCATAGTTCGACTTTTATGATTGAACATCTTCGTTGGCTCAGCTATAACTGCTCGGATTCAGTGAAAAATTCTCTTTCTTGTCTTTACGCTACCTCTGTGTTCTTGTCAGGCGGCCTATCTCATCTAGTGCTGGACTTCCTCTCCACCGTTTGGTTGTTGCACTGTACGTGTGATAGGTTTGGTAACAATGACCATTAGCATCTCCCTCCTCCGCTGTTTACTGACTGACTGATATAAATTTATTTAACGACACATCCATAACGAGGATGATATGCGTCCTCCGCTGTTTAGGTCGTCATGAGTCTCATGACCTATTAGTACTTCGGTCTCAGCCACAGCTTAGCATCGTGCCTATCCCTGTGTAGGTCCGTTGTTGTGTAATGACTTCCTCCCTGCTCGTGCTGAGATCTTATCTGGCGTGACAACTGTTTCTGCTCGTTCTCTTCCGTTTCAATGGGTTCTTTGCAATGGGAGAGGCTCTATTTGGTAATCAAATATTCGTTCATAAAACAATAACAATAGGCCTACAACTGAAATTTGATATTACAATGGAACTGAAATTTTATATTGTCATTGTCACAGTCAGTTCAGCGCAAACTGAGCGTTATACGGGTCGACCGCTCTAACTAATCGGCCACCGTGCCACACAAATTGAATAGAATATCTAACTAGGCCTACTCCGATGATCAGTAGTTGTAGCTGAGGCTGTCAATGTGCGAAGGAAGAGCCTTCGGATTTTATCTAAAGAGTTTAAAAGAGAAATTTAAGCGGAGGACACTGAATGAGTTAGAGGAAGCCTGCGGAGTGTAGATAGCAATTAAACGACGGCAATATCAGACCGGAACAACAACAATTATAGCCACGCCTGTTGACCCTGTAGCTTATAATTATTAGATGCAGATGGTATCGTCACATATGGGCTATATATATACGACCACACAGCTTCCCTACCGTACATTCTTTGAAACATACGTATACGCCTACGTTATGTACCAACGACTATTGGCTTAGGTCACTCACTCACTCACTCACTCACTCACTCACTCACTCACTCACTCACTCACTCACTCACTCACTCACTCACTCACTCACTCACTCACTCACTCACTCACTCACTCACTCACTCACTCACTCACTCACTCACTCACTCACTCACTCACTCACTCACTCACTCACTCACTCACTCACTCACTCACTCACTCACTCACTCACTCACTCACTCACTCACTCACTCACTCACTCACTCACTCACTCACTCACTCACTCACTCACTCACTCACTCACTCACTCACTCACTCACTCACTCACTCACTCACTCACTCACTCACTCACTCACTCACTCACTCACTCACTCACTCACTCACTCACTCACTCACTCACTCACTCACTCACTCACTCACTCACTCACTCACTCACTCACTCACTCACTCACTCACTCACTCACTCACTCACTCACTCACTCACTCACTCACTCACTCACTCACTCACTCACTCACTCACTCACTCACTCACTCACTCACTCACTCACTCACTCACTCACTCACTCACTCACTCACTCACTCACTCACTCACTCACTCACTCACTCACTCACTCACTCACTCACTCACTCACTCACTCACTCACTCACTCACTCACTCACTCACTCACTCACTCACTCACTCACTCACTCACTCACTCACTCACTCACTCACTCACTCACTCACTCACTCACTCACTCACTCACTCACTCACTCACTCACTCTCTCTCTCTCTCTCTCTCTCTCTCTCTCTCTCTCTCTCTCTCTCTCTCTCTCTCTCTCTCTCTCTCTCTCTCTCTCTCTCTCTCTCTCTCTCCTCTCTCTCTATATATATATATATATATATATATATATATATATATAGAGAGAGAGAGAGAGGTTATAGCTTAACTGAAACTCTCTCTCTCTCTCTCTCTCTCTCTCTTTAAGCCATACACGAGTGTTACGGGCTGACCGCTCTAACCAATCTGTCACCGTGCCGCAACACAGGCCTACACAGCTGTCATTTTATTGTTATGCATATGTATCTTTACGCTCATAAGCCTATCATTGCCCAAGTTGTAAAAGTTGTAATCATGTTTTGCGCTACAAATTGTTTACTCTGTGATTACCTACAGTTCTTGACATCAAGTAAAACTGCACAATCAATTATTAGTTTACTAATTTTTAGTGTTGTATGCAAGATTTGAAACTTCAAGACCAAGACGAGACCAGCCAAGACAGAGAGGTACCAAGACCGAGACCGAGACGCTAGGTTCAAGACAGTACGATACAGTAAAAGACAAGTGATCCTAGGCCTATATAAAATGCTGTATAATCCTAATTAATGTGTCAGTTTTCGGGAGGAAGGTTCATCTGTAATTTCAATTTGAAATTTATAATGTATATAGTACCAATTCCTGAGAAAAGTTTTTATATTGCCGCGTTTTATCATTTTCGATATCTCTTCGTCGGCCTATCTGCTGAATTTTATTAAGAAAGCCTTTTTTGACACGTATGAAATTTTCTAGACGATTTTAAACAACCAAATTCTATACCAAATACCAAACGAAATTAAATAGTTGCGCATATCCTTACTCACCCTGAGAAACTCGAACTTGTTCCGATCGGTTCGGTTATGGTGGTTTTACATCAATGACTAATTTAACGGCACGGCACAGCTATATATTGTTTGTCAATAACTTCAAATTGCGTAAACGGAAACTTCACAATTTGAGGTTCTCTCTCAGACATTTTTCCACTTTCAGGTAATTGAATGATTTCAGTATCATGTGACTCGCGCGTTAACCCGAGTTACCATTTCTCGTAGATTCCGGTTTCAGTTTCTACGCAAGATTTTAAGACAGTTAACGCGAAACTTATCGAGACCGCTTGTTCGAGACAGAATAAGACTTTCACTTCAAGGCAGTTTATGAAAATTCGAGACACTACCGCGAGACCGAGACAGCAGGCTTCCGAGACCGAGACACTAAAAAACTGTCTCGAGACCGAGACACTGTCTCGAGACCATGCAACTCTGCTAATTTTAAGCCATCACAGATAGGCTGCTAGCTTTTAGTTTTCCATACTTAGTCCAGGGAGGGATTTACAAATGTAGGCCTATTAGAAACAATCGCCTTGTTTGTTTGTCCAAATTGTTTTCTTAGCATGATTGGACTGCAGGTCTATATAAAGCGGCTAGAGAACGATTTTTCCCTGTAAACCATTGGGTCCTTAATGGGTGAATATTTGAGTATGGGTAATTTTAGTCACTCTAAATAAAAAAAGTCACAATTTTATTGTAAAAAGTTTAAAAACCAAGAACACAAATATATTGTAAAGATATTGCAATATTGTTCATAACGGATATGTCGTATTTCTGCTTAAATAATCCTTTTTAAAATCGTTGATGTAGCACACGACGTTAGCACCGTGACACATAATGTCAGCACCGCAACCAACTAAAATTTTCAGTAGCCAAGCTGCATAAGACAAATTTATCTCTAGTTTTTAATTAATTAATGAAAAACTGTATCATATGGAAACCTTGAATATAATGTTAAACGAAAATGAAAATTATAAGATTGTGAAAAAAATTGTAAAAACATAAATTTGGTACCAAAATTATGTTTTTACAATTGACCTATAACATTTCTAACTTCTTATAGAAATAATTTGCATGTAATAATAATGTAAATTTTTACTGCCTCACAGGTACAATAGTAAACCAGCTGTAACGAACAAAGCTTCAAAATCTTAGTATGAATCAATTTTGGTTAACAAACAGCACCAAAGACTAGTCAGATCACAAACTTATCAGCCTTTCTGCAAGTACCAGCAATAAAATGTAAAAACACTAAATAAACACTTAATAAAGTCACACCACTACACTACAGACTACAACGTTTCAAGCTTAAACAAGAAAAGGTATTAAGTAGTTATTGCCCATGATAAAAATTAACAATAAGCAACTAAGGTTCATCAATAACAACTATTATGTTTTAAGCTATTATGTTTTTATTTTGTTTGCTCATTTATAAAAACAAATGTCTGCAGCATGAGGCCAAAATAAACGGTTAGCAATGGAGCCACGTGCGCCTCTAACAGCAGCCATGCATGAAAATTCCACATCACCATCCAATAAAGTAACACTAATAATTTTCCCAGGATAAGTGGGACCACTATATTTGACAATGCAACACTTTCCAATATGTTCATCAGTAGGTTCTTCAATGGGTAGAAGCATATTCTGAACAGGTAACGTTTGGTGACCAACAGGAGACTGCAAAGAAACATCAGAAAACATTAGTGCTAAGGAAACATCAGAAGGTTTGTCGAGCAGCTGTGCAGTAGTAGCTGTATCTTCTGACAAGTGATCTTGTTCATGTGGTAACTCCGGAGAAATTTCTTGTGGCAGTGTTAGAGTGGTAGAATCATATCGCATCGTGCTAGGACTGTAGCATTCACAAGGAAATGGGTGAAACTCCACTCTGCAGTAGCAACTAAGTGGCCGAAAAGTGATTTAATTTTGATCGATAAATTACTGATTTTTCTTAAGAAGTAATGGGCATGATTACAATGTGATCAAACAAATCTAATAAAACATATCAATACACAGCGAGTCTCTGAGCCAACCCACCAACTGGGTGGCTGGCTGGATGTCTTTATCACGCGAGATGACTGCCTACTGACAGACCTCGTAGTTAACCGCCGGCTCTTTCAGACCGTGGCCCCGTCGTTGCCACGGTGCCGTTTCTCTGGGAGGCACCTTTACGCGTCAAGGGGCAGTTCCGGGATTGGAAGTCGCTGGACCGTGATGACTTTCGTCGGACCCTGGAAAGCATCCCCGCTGTTGCTGACCCGGCCTCCTTCACTGACGTCTCAACTTCCGACCTCTTCGCCATCTACGGGTCATCCTTGATCTGCGTCGTAAACGCCCTCCTCCGGGCACGAACGGCGAAGACGCGTCGCTCGGCTTTGACGCCTTGATTTGACGCCGAGTGTCGCACATAACGGCGAAACGCTAGTCGTCTGGAGAGGCGCTACAGGCTAAAGAAACCAGCAGATGACCGTTCGGCCTGGGTGAAGTATGTCCGGAGGATGCATTGGCAATACAGGGAGAATGAGCAGAGCTACTGGGAGCGTAAAATCGCTTTTCACTCCGGGGAACCAAAGAAGCTCTGGACGACCTTTAATGACATCCTGGGTTGCTCCCGTACGGGGCCATGCTCGGCTGCACCGCTCTTCACGGCTGACGCTTTCCTAGAGGCCTTCACGACCAAGGTCCGAAACGTACGTGAAGCCACGGCTGGCTGCCCACCGCCGATCTTCCCACCTATGACCTGTGGCTTATCCATCAAGCCCGGTCGCGAGTGACGAGCTGCGGAGGACTATCCTAGCGTCAGCGCCGAAAACCTGCGACCTATATCCTGTGCCAACGTTCATTCTCCAGGAATTCGTTGACACCCTTCTGCCGATTCTTACTGTACTTTGTAACCGTTCACTATGTGAAGGCGTCCTCCCTGCTTCTCAGAAGAGGTCAATTCTTGTTCCGGTACTGAATGCAGAGGGACTTGACGTAAATGAGCCGTCAAACTTTAGGCCTATAGCCAATGTTTCATTTTTGTCCAAGACCATTGAGAAGCTTGTTGCTGCCTAACTGACAATATCTGGACAAAAATGGTCTTCTACCAATCCGGCTTCCGTAAGGGCCACTCAACCGAAAACCTGCTGTTATCTTATATCTATGAGGCTATTGATAAATCTCAGGTCACCCTCCTAGCGCTGTTCGATGTGAGTGCACAGTC
Organism: Bimastos eiseni; assembly: GCA_959347315.1. Lineage (NCBI taxonomy): Eukaryota > Metazoa > Annelida > Clitellata > Crassiclitellata > Lumbricidae > Bimastos > Bimastos eiseni. The sequence goes on from OY365814.1 coordinate 9,732,628, forward strand.
GACCATGAGATACTCTTAAAGCGCTTATCTGTCTCTTTTGGACTTTCTGGTAATGCTTTTGACTGGCTTGCTTCCTTCTTGCAGGACTCTTATGGTGGCACATGGTTCCACTAGGTCTCCCAGGGTTCCGTCCTTGGCCCTCTGCTGTGCATAGTCTTTACTGCTGGCGTGGGACCTGTGCTCGCGGCAGAGGCTGTTCTCAACCAATCTTATGCTGATGACATCCAAGCATATGCCCACTATCTGGCGGGGAAGCGACTTTGGCTGTGGGTGCAATCAGCAAAAGCCACTGAGAACCTCCAGGCTTGGATGTCGTCAAATCGCATACGATTTAACCCGAGCAAGACACAGCTCATATGGCTTGGCACCCGCCAGCAGCTCGCAAAAATAGATATTGGGTTCATCGCTTTGAGGTTTCCGCACCTAACCTTCTCGTCCTCGGTCAGAGACCTGAGGGTAATCTTGGATCAGGAGCTTACCTTTGTCCAGCATATCAATCAACTTTGTCGTAGCTGTTACTACCAGCTTCGGCAACTTAGGGTGGTATCCCGATACCTCTCCCACGACGCTGCTTCTACGCTTGTCCATTCCTTTGTAGTCTCCCGCCTAGACTACTGCAGCGCCATTTATGATGGGCTCCCGGTGTGTCGGCTTAAATGCCTTGACAGGGTCTTGCGCTCGGCCGCCCGACTGGTGGGCCGCATTCCTAGGTTTGACCGAGTCTTTGGGTACATGCGTGATGTCCTGCGCTGGCTACCTTACCCACAGCGCATTGCCTACCGTGTCTCTGCACTGGTACGGCGCTGCATGGAGGGCCTGGCGCCCCTCTTCCTGATTGAACTCTGCTGCCACACTGCTACTGTTGGACGCCGTGGTTTGTTGCGCTCTGCTGCGCAAGCGGAGTTGCTTGTCTCCCGTGCGAGGACTGCTATTTGACAGCGCCGTGCTTTTTCACTGGCTGGTCCGGTGACCTGGAATGGCCTCCCATTAGCATTGCGCCTCACACCAATAGGCCAATCTGCTCTGTTTTTATCTGGCCTTATGACTGTCCTGTTTGACAGTGGTTGGGCTGGGAGCGCTTCTGGATAGAATACCTTGAAGTGGCGCTATATAAAACTGTTGTAATAATAATAATAATAATAATAATAACTAGTTATTTATGCCAAGGGCTACTGAAACTCTACCAACTAAGCATGTGTCAGCATTGTCAGAGCCGCGACCATGAAGTCAGCACCGCGACTGCTTGCATGGTTGCGGTGCTGACGGTCGCGGTGCTGACATTTTGCTGGAAGTATAATTTCTACACCAATCCCGCTTAACGTGCATGCACAATAATAGGTCTCGTTTCTTCAGCATTTCTCTCGATCCGAAACATGGCATCTAGAATCACTTAAACATGAATGGTCAGTGTGTATTATTGGTTGCGGTGCTGACGTTGAATAAACATAATCGTACAGGTGAGCCGAAACTTTATAGATTTTAAACTGCCTTCAATGATCACGCAGCCATTCGGCAATATGCGATCGTCATAGCAAAAGGAACTTGATGCCAAATACAGCTTGCTAATAGGTGTGCGCCGATAGCGGTTGCGGTGCTGACATCAATAATTGTAAGTAAGTGACACAACTTTGAAAAATATTTAAAGTCGAAAACAAATTTCCGGTGCATAATTATTTTCACAGTTTAATTAAATAATGTAGTTTCTGTGAAATTGGTAAAAGCTTATTATAATTATTGCAACGCGTTAGCAACTATCTGGAATTTAAGACCTTGCATTTTTTACAGGTTGCGGTCCTGGCATTTTACGTTATTTATTGGAATATATCAGATTAATATTTACTTTTTTATATTTTTATGCAAATGAGCCCAACGGTTAATATATATCTAAAACTTATTCGCTTTTTAAAATATGATGACTGCATTTTTACTTAACATGTGGTAACTGGAAATTACCACTTTCAGAATATTAACCCTTATGATGTTCACGGCCATGTCACTGTTTGCCAAAGATCTGATTTGCCCTACTATTCCACAAAGTGGCACAAACTGGTGAAGCAAGGATACTTGCTTCACCAGTTGGCCTAGATACGTGTATCTAGGCCAACTTCAGCTCTCTTTAGACTAGGCCTACAGTTACTGTAGGCAAAAACCATTTTCGTAATTCTTTTTTAAGCTTTGTTGGGTGCAAATTGGAGGAGATGAATGTCGATTACCATTGTTCCATAAAATACAAGGTGGGCCATTAAAAAGTAACCCTCTCAGGTTTTTGGTTAACATTTTGGCCAAAAGTAGAGATCGATTAGTAAATGAAATTTTACAGGCGCTAAGCTAATTCATATTTGCATAGGGCCTACAACAGTCAAAATTTACTTAAATATATTTGTAAAAAAATTCATACCACTATTATTGAGTCAAACCACGGTTTTTTGACGGTTAAAAAACATTCAACACAGAAAAAAGTAACAAAAACTATTTTACTAAGTCACTTAAATTCTCTTATCGATTTTGGCTATGGTAGCAGATTGTGGTATTTCTCGAGCATAGCTCCCCAATGTGATAATCCAAGGAGTTCAAGTCCAGTGAGCTTAGGGTCATAAGTCTTTCTCAATGAAACCAGAGCAATTGACCTTGAGCCAATCTTGTGTGAGGCGAGCAGTGGGCCTATGCGCTGGTGCCTCGTCTTGCTGAAAGATGAATCCAGCTGGCAGCGAAGATGCTTGCAATCGGATATTAATTGTGGAGGCAGCTACCACCGTAATAAACAGCATCCACTTTGGCTTTCTCATCATCAAAATGAAGTTGACTTTTGCCAACAAAACAGAGACCAGATAATACCATAACATGTGGAGCGAGCTTCTCGCGTTCAACAATCGGTCGACCCGGTTTGACATCGGGTGTATTGCCGTTGGACCAAACACGATTGGTTTGGTTGATGACTGGTGGATTGAGGTCGAAGTTCTTCTCATCCGCGAGGAACACACGCTTCGTCTCGCGAGCATTCGACCGGCATAGAAGTGCTGAGGAGCGTTCAAATTTCGGTGATGATAATCTGCCCAGCAACACGACGGAAAGCGATGTTTAATTACCAATTTGATCGACTGCTCGTTAAATGACGCCAAAGTGATGTCCATATATACGCTCAATTGTTCCCCGTTTTTCTTCTCAATAATAATGATAATTCTGAAGTTTGCTTTATAGCAATAACTTGAGAAGTGACTTCATAAAATCGTTCTTGTCGCTTTTTCCTACGTTGAATGTTTTTTGACCATCAAAAACCCTCGATTGGACTCATTAAAAGTGACGTAACTTTTGTTCGGCTTAAAATACTTTATTAAAATTTGGCCATTATTTGCAGGTATAAATTAGTTTTGCTCCTGTGAAATATTATTTTCTAATATCTACTTTTGGCCAAAAAATGAGCAAAAAACATGATGGGTTTACTTTTTAATGGCCCACCCTGTACCATTCAAGCTTCACTTGGGGCTGCCTAGGAAAATCCGTCAATCATTTTGGTCGATATTCCAGTTTGATTCGAGAAAGAGGTCCAGAGATGTTATTCGAGTAGGCCTATATACAATTTCTCTAACTTGGCTGAAATAACAAAGAAGTTTTGCCTCTCTTGTCGGATTAGCTAATTAGCTTCTGGCTTAAGTTTATACGGTTTTATCTTTCAGTCTGGATGCTGTGAGCTCAGGTGCTTGATTTGACAGACTTAGATCCTGCTGCACCAGGTCACTGAGTTCTATGTGTGAGTACTGCTGATTAGGCGTTGAACTGCTTCATTCATTTTCACTTTCACTGCCATCTCTTATAGGCCTACGTGCCACATTCAAAGTTCAGATTTTCTTTCACATCTGATAACGGAAGATCAAGCATTGTGGTAAACACTGGTAGGCCTATGGGAACTTCTTCACTGTGCGGAATATGTGGCTTTGCTGATTCTAAATCCGGATAGTTCCATTTGCATCTCTTGTATTAAAGCCTTTCACAATCACCAAACATAGATAAAAAATTAATTGGCATGGTGGTTTTCTGCTCTATTTCTTCATGAATTAGAGCCAATATACCGAGGTTTAAACTCTTCCTTTCTTCATTTGTCAACTGTCGTAAGTTCTTAATTGATTACTGCATTGATGCAATTTGCGTCATTGCGTGATATCATAAATTGCGGATATGCCATATAATTATGTAACTGACTGATGCAAGCGACACGTGATAAACCGGATAATCGGACAATTAACAAGAATGTCAAGAAACAATAGATTTCCACAGAAGTTGCACTGATATTTCAATATTTACAATTCCTCAATATTCAACATCCTGACCATCCCATTGATGTTTTGCTTACGAAATTACGAAGCTGTAATTTCTGAGTAGGCTCCTAAATGGTTCAAGCTCTGCTGTGAATTGTGTGCCACGTCATACTTCATCTTAAATTATCCGACAGAAATAATTACTGTGAACCTCTAATTAGTTCATATTTCCTGTTAGGAGCTTTAATCTCATCGGTTTGATCTAGCGGGAGGCCTATTCTAGCTGGCCTCCTCCCTTCAGGTTAATTTGCATCGAATTTATTCAGTTAAGCTCATCTATATCCCTACATGTATAATAAAAGCTTACGAAATCAATTCTCTGTGGAATTCTCTTTGTCGTCATCAACCTCTTGTTTCTTCATACGTCTCTTCTTTTCTCTTATATATGGAAATTGATGTACATGTAGCTGAGCTTGGTTTCGACGCGTTATATCTTATCTTCTTCCCTCCTTTCTACCAGCTGACTCATCGACTGTCTTTCTTCACCTCACCATAACCAAAGAAAATCCCATCTGGATGTAAACCAAGGTTGACTTCTTCTTCCTTTGCATTATTCGGTCCTTTATTAATAAAAACGGTCATTTTCTTTTCTGTAATGTTATATACTTCCTTCGTCCAGCGTCTCAGATTTTTATCTTTGTCACCCAATGTAGGCCTAGGGGCCTACTTCCTTTTCAACGCAGACGTAGGACTGTCATTCACAGTTTTATTTTCCCCTAAGCTACTATATAATTATAATATAAGTAGCTGATCACCATGGGCATACATGTATTATACTAATGGCGTTTATATAGGATAGGTCGCCACAACTAATTTTGATATCACTGTCATATTCTGAGCAAGTGACTTGGTATTTACCGCTACACTGTAGTGTTCGACTGCCACTTGCTCCGCCCATTATACATGTACATCATGCAATATTTATTCCATAAAGCGCAGAGAGTAACTATTAGTGAATAATTAAATAAGCGTCTGCGTGAATCTCTATGATAGCGTAGCTACTATAGTCCATCGTGACTTTGGTAAGGCCAAGGATTCATTATGTAGCCCTATGCGATTAGTCAGACTTGATCAGCACTTAACTGATACACGCAATCAGAACTTTGGGTAGGAGTCATGATAAAGGGGCGATGAACCATAATCTGACGCGCGTAACTTCTCAGTCTGTAATTTACGGAAACAGGTTCACCCAATAAATATTTTATGCGTTGCCAAATCACACGCCACGATTTTGTCACATAATTACAGACCATTAAGCAATTTATATAAAAATGTCAGCTAATATAGACAGTGACGGCTCTACAGGGAGCGAGAGGGGCCATTATCCCAACTGAGCTTGTATCCTCATCTGGTCCCCAGATTTTGACCGATGTTCTGCTGTGAAGTATGGTGTCACTTAGATTTGCTCAGGTATGATGCATGATGAAATTCAGAATTATTTTCACCAGGGCATTCTCAAAGGCACGAAGTACTTACTTGCATAACAAAACTGAAATTACTTTTTTGGAATATTCTCACAGGATCACTTGCTTACTTGCTTAGAATTTTTAGTGGTAGATATGGTCAGGAATCAGAGAATAGAAGAGGTCAAGGTGAATATATACAGTTTTCAATCCTTGTTGATGGGACAAAGAATATTAGTCGATTGCCAACAAAAATGTGAATGAATATTTTCTAGACTTCAAAATTACAATCGGATTAGACGCAAAATAATTATTTTAAATGCTCTTAAGTAATTTGGGGCAGACATAGGTTCAGGGCTAGTTGGTCAAGGTTTTGATGGTGCAAGTGTAATGAGCAGACTTTATGTATGTAGTCTACATATTGTATCAATTCAACTCAAATCTCCAAGTGTTGACTTATCTGCACCTGCCGACGTTATCAGACATAGAACTTCCTCTTGAAACATGGTATTTGTAAAGGCAGAAGAATAAAGTAAGAAGTGTTAAATTGACCTAATATTAACTAAGCAACGTGTCCGACTGTCTATTTAATGCCCATCCGTTTTTCCAGCTCGGCAGTTGAAGAAACTGTAGGACAACGCTCTCAAATGAACACACAAGCCACATTTAGACAGCAAATTTCTGAACTAGATAGACAATTCTCCGACCATTCACTTACTGCTATGACAGGCATTTATGCCAAAACATAAGTCTTTCTTGAGGTAATTATGATGATAACATTGTGTCTTTTGCACTTTTGTACGACAGTAATGTTGAAGACCTCAACAATGAAATTCTCCAAGTCGGGCGCCTGTTAAAGCATTCGAGATTATGTGCAGCTAATATGACGCCAGCGATAATTCTGGTTTCTTTCAGGAACCATACAAACTTGGTTTTTATGAAATGTACAGAATGTAAAACATAGCCATTGCTTTACCAGTAGCATCAACAGCCTGTCAGACAAGCTTTTCTGCTCTGAAATAAATTAAAACATATCCAGGAAGCACTAGGCCCCTATGTCTGGTTGACCGGACAATTCGGCACCGGACATTTCGGCGCCGGACAGTTCGGCGTGGACAATTCGGCGCCAAGACAATACGGCGACGGACAATTCGGTGTCAGAAAATTGGGCGCGCGGACAATTTGGCGCCGGGACAATTCGGCGACGGACAATTCGGCGACGAACAATTCGGCGACGGACAATTCGGCGACGGACAATTCGGCGACGGACAATTCGGCGACGAACAATTCGGCGTGGGACAATTCGACGTCGGATGAGTTTATAAGTGTATTTATACCAGATATCGGTATGTATAGTAAGTTAGTAACTGGCATATATAAAATATTCAGAATGGGAGTGAAATAGAGAGTTATTCTTCATATTATTCAACACATGTCTGGTTATTATAGAGTTATAGTAAACACATTGGGACCGTGTCACCTTCTATCTAGCGTAGTCCTCCACTGTAGAGAAAACTAAAGAATATTACAAAACACATCGATTTCTGTTTCTGACTCACATAGTTTTTACTAACGGCAGTAGAAGTTGATAAATACATGTTTTAAAGTTACTGTACTCTTTAATCACAATTACTCAAAGTCAGTATTTAGGGCTGTTGTCTTCACCAGTCTCAATAATAACCCGACATGTGCTGGATAATATGGAGATCACTATTTCGCTTCCATTCTGAATATTTTTTATAAATGCCAGTTACTACATACCGATGTCTGGTCTAAATACACCTACAAACTCATCCGTCGCCGAATTGTCCGGCGCCGAATTGTCCGCGCCGAACTGTCTACAATAACCAAATATGTGCTGGATAATATATAGAATATAATTTCGGTCCATTCTGAACATTTAAAAAATGTCAGTTGCTACATACCGATATCTGGTCTACATACGCATACAAACTTATCTGGCGCCAAATTATCCGGTTACCATTGTGCATAGTTAATGCTTTAGTTTTGAATAAAGTCACTCGATTTCCAAATATCTAGAGGTCGTTTATGTGCAGAATTCACGTTGCTCCATAATGCTTACACATGTGTATGGTCGATGTCACTCAGTGTGAAGCACGTTAAGTTTCGACAAATTCGGGTATCCAATTGGCCCCTCCCGACCCCATTGATGGAAAACCTAGTTCCGCCACTGAATATAAAGGCTCATATCAGGCTTTAGGTGACCATTTCTATATCTATATATATACAGCAGTTTTGTGCATCGACTGCAGTTTGAGTGATAAACGTAGGCCTACGGACAATAGAAGCAGCCGAAAGAGAGGGCAAGACAGACAGAGAAAGAGAGAGAGAGAGAGAGAGGGGGGGAGAGAGGGAGAGAGAGAGATTGGCTGTTTGAACCGACTGAACATCCTGGTTTTAATGGTTATCGAGACAGTAATCGCATTTAAGTATTCGAATTCCATTGAAAGTGTCTAATTTTATTGCTGCCAGCCAGACTGTCTACTAGCATCAGTGGCTCAAATTTTATTGTATGGTGTTTTGGTATCGAATTACATACCGTCTGCCTGGCGACAGAGGTTCATTACGCTGCGGGCGACAGATGCTGCTGGGTTGGTGATATAAGACTAAATAGGTCGCTTGTAAGTCTGTGCCCTTATGTGCTGGTCTAAACGTAGCGAGGGAGACGAAGACGAATCCCCGAGAGAAAGGACAACTCGGAAACCAATGGGAGAAATCAGTAAGTACTTCGGTTCTTCACTATTCTTTCGTCCTTCACGGCAGTGTCAAGACATACGCGCGAACTGCATTTTCATTATGTCATAATAAACCCGATAATCCCAATTGATCTCTTCTGTTGTTGATCGATGGATTCCTTGATTACATGATGACTTATCATGATTGATGGATTGATTGATGTTAAATATCATGCTCTCATATTATGCCATATATATATATAAACATATTGTATTTAAGTGCGTAATATATGCGTTCTTAACATTGTGTGCATCTAAATTAAGTGTAGACTATATGTAGCGGCCGAAGATAATTCATTTAGACTAGTACTCTGTACTTGGGACCTTCGTACACAATCCGTCAGATACAAAGTGTTGTTGTTGTTGTTGATGATGATGACGATGACGACGTTGATGATTGATGATGATGACGACGACGACGATGATGATGATGATGATGATAATGATGATGATGATGATAATGATGATGATGATGATGATGATAATGATGATGATGATGATGGCGATGATGATGATAATGACAATGATGACGACGACGACCAAAGATAAATGAATTGTGTGAAAATGATCCTTGTTGATAAGCTTGCTACTACATGTGCAGTCATTATTATTACGTATCTGAATTAACTGAACATTAAGAATTATTACGGTAAGTTAGTTGGAGCTTAGACTGGTTGGAATTTAGATTGTTGGAGTTTAGGCCTTACATTGATTGAAGCTTCATCACAAACACAATGATCTTTGCGTAAATCAGTGATATTTTCGTTAACGAAAAAAGAAATTAGAAATAAAATTGGTTAATTTCTGTTAACGAGAATATGAAAAAAATTAGAAATGATTCTTTGAACGAGAATAGAATTTGAACGAAAATACACTACAAAGAACGAAAAATAGGAATAGAAATAGGAATTATGTCAGAATAAAAACTATTGTAATATATTTTAAGCGGTACGTGGTCTGCATAGGCAAATGAGTAGATATTGCAATTCCGGAATTTCCGATTTCCGGAATTACGGAAATTCCGGTCTTTTATAAATACCGTATTTCCGGAATTTTTCAAGCACGAAATCCAGAATGTTGGAAGTGAAATTATTGGTCTGAATGGTAGTTATAATCATTATCATGATTCATGGAACACAAGACGCAAAACTTGATTTTATTTACACATTATATTATGAATATGATATAGTAGGCTATTATTTTTTTATGTGATATGACGGTGAAAAATTGTGCTATGAGATTCCTGAACGGTGCGCAATAAGATTCTCGTATTTATCTCTTTTTCTATTCTTTGAACGCTGGATAAAACCCTCAAAATAACAGTAGACCTATAGAGTCAGTAAACTGTAGGCCTAACCACGTAAGTTAGTTTGTAATGGTTTATCTTCCATTGAATAATTATCGGCACTTCTGAATAATTATCTGCACTTCTGACGAATGCCTTCTTTCAAGATATATGATGAGTATAGCGAACATGAATACCCTCCGTTGACAAAACCATACGGATTCTTCATAGACGAGGTAGTTAAACAATGACGAGTATAGGCCCAGTGCAGCAATTGTGACCGACCGACTGACTAGGCCATTTTAGATTAGGCCCGGATGTACAGACACTTGAAGCTTCTGTCGAAGCAGGATCTGGTGAATTTATAGCAAAGCTTCTCCGGAATTAACAATTATATATATATATATATATCCACTCTGTCGCGTGTGAACTCCTGTTGCTAGTCATAGACTCATAACGACCGATGATTATGTCTCAGTCCACAGAATTTCATTTATATGATCCATTTCAGTGGCATGTCTTCTGATAGCGTGGTGGCCAACAGACACAGGGTTCCAATCTAAACAGTTGTCTAGCCAGAAGTTACAATTGCTACTTTCGAGAGGAAAACTTCTTATATTTGACGTATAAAGCAACAAATATCACATGGCAAAGGAGACAGACTCGTTCTATTTGCATGCAATAGAGCGGATCTGTCTCAAATCGTCCTGAAAGGACGATTTATTAGTTTCCAAGTATCCAAAAGCTCAGATCTTCATTCAATGGTCCAGACCTACTAGTCCTTCCTCTGCCTGTTTCTATAATTAACTCAAATTTTCAATCGTTTTTTAATCTTGGAGGCACCAGATCCATGGAACGAACTCTCGAAAGACTCCTTCGTTTGATCATGCCCGTTCAAGAATGTCAATCTAAGCACCACTCCTCTTCATCTCTTTTGATTGATGACTAACTGATGATTAAAATAACCTTTTCAAAATCTGTTGTTTCCTCTGCCTCACCATTTCATGATCACTAACACCAACGATGTCTATCGTATACACCATCATGTTGTCTCTTTGCTTTGACCTTTGACACCGAAACTGATGAATCATCTGAGTTTTCCGAATTTAGGCCTAATTTGTTGCTTGTTGAGTAAATACGATGGTCTCTGTGACGCAACTTTTACGTTGAGCTTTTGATAGTTGGAGGAGGGTTACATTGCATTGTATTCATCGTCAGAGCATTAGTGCATCAGTTGAAAATTACGACAAAAGATTTACGAAATAAACTATTTTCATAATTATACATAATTATTAAAGCTTTGAAATCGCTGTTTTGATAAGCTATTTTGAAATAGTCACGATTTTGTGCATCGCTATTTTGCGATCGCGGTTTGACGATCGCTATTTTGTGATCGCGGTTATTAACGTAAACCATTTGGTTTAATTCAGACTTAAAGTTTAAACGCTTTTATAAGTAATAAAAGTAAAAAAGCAAAAAAAATTCTCAGGGGGATTTTGTCCTACTGTTTGTCCGGAAGATTTAGTCCGAGGGATTTTGTCCGGGGGTCTTGTCCACGACCATGGCGTGCTTTGGCCAAATCCAAATGTCCATAGACTCTAGACTTTCTATCGTATGCATTTTGCCATAGTTCAGTCCAGAAGCTTTGTCTATATGTATGTGGACACACCAGCTGAAATCGGGGAACGGACATCTACTCCCCGGATACTTGCCCCTCCCCGGACATTTGCCCCCGGACATTTGCCCCCGGACATTTGCTCCGCCGGACAATTGCCCACCCCCATTTTGAGTAGGACATTTGCCCGCCGTACAATTGCCCCCCTAGTGTGAAGTATGAACGGATGATGACAAGTTATATATTTAACTGCCATTATATAAAATATATGAAAACACGCAACTAATTATCGTATCGTACAGGAGACAAAGTGAGTCCAGTTCTGAATCTTTATTCATCTAGCTGGATCTATAAATACTGCATACAGTCCGTGACACGCCTTAATAAGCGGTGAAGGTCAGCTAGTAAGCGGCCACAGTTGGTTAGCAAACCGTCAGTGACACGCACTAGTCATCTTCCGTTAAAAAGAGTGAAAGTGTGTGAAAACCCCTATATGATAATAACAGAATATAAGCGGCAAAGGTCAGCTATTACGTAGGCTATGCCGTATACAGTTGGTTAACAGTCATGCAGTGCCACGCGATAATCATCTCTCTGAGAGTGGGTGAAGACTCCTATAGATGAAAATCTCAGAAACTTGTGCCTATAAAACGTAGACTTCTAACATGCACACCCATGAACACATACATAATGTGCATTATAAATATGCATCAGATGTACACACAACACACATACAAGCATGCATATATACAAATTTGAGCGAGCTTATGGTCTACACGGGGGGCAATTGTCCTAGTCGGGAGTGGCAATTGTCCGGGGGCAAATGCCCGGGGGCAAATGTCTGGGGGGCAAATGTCCGGGAGGGCAAATGTCCTACACTCGCTAAAATCACCCTTATCGAGGGCTGCAGCTCAAGTAACTCAGTTGATCCCTCCAATAGTTTCTCAATCGCCAGTAATTTCGCTGGTTAGGGTCCAGAGCGTCACTGGTGAGTTTTCAAACCTTTTTCCTGAAGCGGTGCTTCTTAAATTTCATGTTACAATTACCAGCGACCTCTGTTTCAAGAACCACGAATTCACGGTGACTTAGGTTGCATAGGCTTTTATAGATACTCACATACAACCCCAGAGACCCTGCAGTCCTAAACTCACACCTCTTTTCAAATCTGCACAAAGGGCCTCAAGAGATCTTATAACGAATAAAAACTCAGATCTCAGGTACACATTGGTCAGCCAAAGACAGACACACACCAATAGAAAGACTAGCATTATAGAGATTAATAGACACTGCAGATAACACAGGGTAGCGCTTAAGTTGTCCACCGAGGACGTCCGCATCAAATTACACATCTTGCCCCCATTTCACTACATCTTGCGATTTTTGGGCTTAGTTTAGACGAGTCAGTAGTACTCAATAGACCTCATTTCATTGCATCCATAATTATGCATCACGCAACGACAGCATGATGTCTACCTAGTAAAAATGACTCTGCAAAAGTCGTCAGAGAACCCAATTTAGGCTTCATTGTGTGATCGTTAGTGTAGGCCACCCATGTGAGGAGAAGAGGAGAAGAGGTCTGAAATCATTACGAGACTCTTTGCCACTGTACGTGTAGCATATCCGCAATGAGTAATATCAGAGCTCATTCTTGGCCTCTCCAACCTTCTTCGGCACACTCTTTTTTACAACGCATTGTTGGATTTGTAGAATGACTTCAGTTTGTGCAATTTTAATACTCATTAAAGCTTAAGACTACTGCCCAACATAAAATAAACTCTCAATTACTGCTGTCAGTTTAAAATTAACGGCGGAGTCTTAGAGGAGGGCAGAAGGGGGCGAATAAGTTTTCAAAGCGCTCAAAAAGGTCAAACTCGCATCAAAGAGTGCAGGCAAGGTTGCGTGACCCCGACGATGGCACCAAAGAATGAAACAAATATACTGAGTTGGCACATACTCAGTAAAAACAAGATTGTTGTTTGCATAATCCATGCGAATTGCATTGGCATAATCTGGTCAACAATTATGTTGGAAAAAGTAAAGTCACATCATCGTCGTTGTCGTCGATATCATTATCATCAATAGCAATAATAACAGCAATAGCATCATTATCCTTCCAGCCCGTCCGAGTTTGAGTTTGGACAAAGTAATCTCCTGCTTCTGGAAGGAAACCTTAGATAGTATTACTACAAGATATATGCCAACAAATCATGCGTACAGGCTTATTCCTCATGTTGGTAGTTCATTTGACTTTGGAGGCGACGATAGCGGCAACAGACTGCACCGAGTTAAATGCCAATCAACTGACTGGCCTTGCTGTAACAATGCAAACCATTACACTGGGCTTAGGTGACACATCCTACCAATAACTGACTGGCCTTGGTTGATAAAGTCAACGATCTTGGTTGACAAAGCCTACCAAATAACCCTGCTTGGTTGACAATGCGAAAACTAAACTAAATTTATTGTTGCAATGCCAGCAGGCCTTGGTTGACAACGCCGACCAACGATTGACCGCAGGGCTGCAAACATGCCGGCTTTATAGTTATTTGCTTTTTGTTTTTTTTAACATAAAACCAAAAGATACGAAATATGTCAATTTTTGTTTTTTTCAAAAATATTTTTATTCGATTTACTGATTTTACAATTATATTACTAATTGTGTGTTATTCAGTCCGAAATTAAGCTAAACTAATTATAAAAACAAGTTGGAGCTCTTTTTCATGCTGTTTGATGTTTTTTGTAACAAAACTGTTGTGGCAAAATCCAAAGGAAAACTAAAAACAAAATGAAAACAAATAGAAAAAATAACTAAAAACAACTTTTATTTTTTTAAATTGTGTTTTTTTTGCACCTCTGATTGACCAACCTTGGTTGACAACGCCAACAAATAATTGATTAGCCTTGGTTGACAAAATCAACGAATAGACTGAATTTGGCTAAGAATGTATAAAAAATAGGATGATCTTGTTGTCACAATGTCAACCAATTGACTGACCTATGTACCGGCTTTGATTGATAATGCCAACAAAAATGGACTGAAAAGTCACAGACAAGGGCGTCAGTGACAAGCTTGCACTGCCAAAGTTATACACATACGCTAATGGTTAAGCGGGGTGCGTTAGTGACGTTGAGAAGAGTTTGGATGGAATGGAGGCAAGGATTTTGCAACAACCGGGTTAGACCGGGTGTGCAACGAGTGTAGCGATGACCTTTCATAAGGGGTAGAATGGTAGATGATAATGAATTTGCGTTTGAGGCGTGTAGCATCCGGTTATACGTAGGCCTACGCTGCATGCGTAGGCCTACGTAGGCCTACGCTGCATGCGTAGATAGAATGTCACAAGGAGTTCACACGGAACTGAAAAGTAACCAAAGTAAGGCCACTGTAGTTATGATAATTGCTGCCAGTACGCGATGGCCCAGTGATTATCGAGTCATAGTATACGGTCAGACGTTCAAAAACATAATCGACTAAAACATTATTTAGTTCAGCTAGTATCCTTAGCGAGCTGCATCATATATAGGGTGGATGAAAAGTAAGGCGATAACGTATGGTTATTTTATCCCATTACTGTATTAGGATCAGCCAACGGCATGAAAATAGGCGATAAACTCCCTTGGGGCAATTAGCGATACCAAAGCAGTAGAAGGCGCTATAAGGAAAATAGACCCGCTGCAATGACAATATAGACATTCCATTATTCTCATTGTGACAGACTGACAGTAAGTCCCTATGCTTACTCCTACGGAGCAACCCCCTCTAAACTCTTGCCTCGCAGAGTCCTGTGATTTAGCCTATCCATTTAAATTGTTGAATCACCAACAAACAAATACCTCTGCGTAGGGATGTAATACAATTCGTAGCTTCTCAGTTTTTTCATTTGATATTTTTGGGGTACTCCCTCTGTCTCTGCCTTGCCCAATCCCTTTCCATATGTGCTTCTGCGTTTGTTTCTCCCACTATTTCCGCTCAGAGGCGCAACTACGGGGTTCTGGGTGCTTGAGTACCTCTAGATGAAAAAGTTGACCTACACAATTGATCCAAATCAAATGAGTTTTCTTTTTGTAAGGAGTGGATATGGGTACTATGAGTACGCCGCTTCACGACTTCGACGTCTGCAGTATGAGCACCCGCAGGAAAATTTTCTGGTTGCGCCTCTGTTTCCGCTAGTCCCCTCTCTTAATTGCTCATCTTCAGCGATTCTGGCCGGTATGTATTGTTAAGCAGATCCTTTAAATTAAAAATTGAGTTCCGTTACCAAAAATGGAAGGCTATTGATTTGATAATTTAACGACGGATGTTGATTTTGCTTCAGAGTGCCCGGGAGCCGATCACCAGTGCATTCTGCCGACGAGTGAGACATATTGCCCTTCAAATGGTCTGTGTTGCTACCCAAATGGAAAAAATGAAACCAACTATAAGTTTTGTGTGTAAGTACATTCAACCAAGTTTTACGCAGTGACTTTTCTTTTCACAACTCGCATTCGTCCATTATTTGAGCTAACTCTGGTAATGAGCTAAAACAGCACTATTACTACAAATGCTACATATGCCTATCTTACTAACAAGGTAACATTTTAACTACGGATCTGATTTGATTTCGTACCCTATACGACGACACATAAATGGTTTTAGGCCAATAGCAACGTTTTGCGCAGATTCGTCAAAATGAGACGGCGATAGGCCTTATAATATTATATTGTCTTCAAATTTGGCCCAAGTAATAGTACATGTAAGTATTGTCCCGAGTTTCAAGTTTTATTTAGATCAAAATAGCCAAGTGACTCAATGGTCCAGAGCTTTAGAGGTTGGAAAAAACATTGAGACTTATAAAATGCATGATTAAGTGACTGACACCTACCGGTAATTGATTTAAAACTTAAGAAAATGCAAATATATTTTTAGGCATAAACAAGACTATTAAATCATAGAATTCGATTTTGCTTAAATACAATTGTTTTTAAGGAATAAAATTGAAATATTTAGGCTTAATTTAAATTCTTACCGAATTGAATTTGCCGATGTTCCATGTTCCGGTGTTCCATCGGGTGCTAACAAATAGATGCTATTTTTTGTTTAATTAGGTGTCCCCACTGTCGTTCATCCACAACGTATAGCTGTGACCTCAATGTCCCGTCAATTCTAGACTTTACCGTTTTGAATTTGCTGATGAGTAATGCTAATGTTGCACATTGTACTCTTGATTCAAGAGAAAAGAAAAGAATAAAGAATATGAAACAGTAAAACTAAATAGCATGTACATGTACATAATTACAAATGTATATGTGTCAGTTATAGATGTCAATGTCGGTTATACATAGGCCACTCATTCACTCATCCCGCGAATAGCAGATGTGACCGAATAAATTTTGCGTATATATAAGTTTCTGTTCATTTCTTTAAGGTGTAAACATGGTTGGCAACCACCTTTTTGTGATAGAGAAAAATTACCGGACTTTAGTAAGTTCTAACTATGCTTATTTTCATTGTATTAAAAATACCAATGTAGAAACCACAATCAGATAAGCACTGATAGTTGGTACAATGATAATGAATATGACCATCGACATGGTCATCAGACGACATCAATATGATCATCAATATGATCACCAATTGATCGTCAATAATGACTTACAATAATATGGCCATCAATGTGTTCATCACTATGAGCATCAATATTACCGTGAATGGGACAATGACTATCAATCAACATCAGAATGCTGATGTACAGTGATCGAGATTGAAAAGCAATTTGAAGGAAATGAAATTGTGGATCAGTATGCTGTTGATGGTGTTGATAAAGACAAAAATAATGCTTTTGAGTGATTGCAATTATGTGATAGTGACGTGATTTGATGATATGGTTACTATGATCATGTGATAGTATTGTAATGAAAATGATGTTGATGATATGGATGATGATGGCGATAGTCATGATGAATTGGCGGTCGTAGCGCTGGCCGTGGCGATGATGAAATTGAGATGTGTTTATTGCAAATGCCTGAATAAATGGGAGGTGAATAGAGGTCTATCATTCCGGAATGAACATTTTACATAGAGTAATTATTTCAACATTTAATGAAGGTAACTATTGAATGATAATTTTCAGGTAGAGAAATTATGGAAAGAACAACAGCGATCGCTGCCTTCAGCGCAATTATTGGAGTGATTGTGATAGCACTCTTCGTCGCTTTGATTATTCTTCAGATTAAGTAAGTCATTTCTTACGGTCTTTGCAATGGAAACGTTGTCTAACGTCGTTCATCTACATAGCTTAGTCCTCATTGCCCATTCAAGACTCACGACTAAATTCTTTCAGGGGTGGACTAGAGGAACACTGCCGGCCGGGCAATCAGCTAACCTGTCGGGTGACCGAAACTTTTTTCGCCATAAATTTTTCGCCATAAATGTTTCGCCATCAACTTTTTGCCATCAATTTCTCGCCAACCCACATTTTCCCCGCTATTTCATCGATCTAGCTTGCATTTAAGCCTGATGATTTTCATCAATCCAGCTTCCATTTAAGAAAATCTGTTTTCAATCGATCCAGCTTTGTTAGAAGCTGGACGGATTAAAATAAACAGGTCTGAATAGAAAATGGATCGATTAAAACATATCTGCTTGAATAGAAGCTGGATTGATGACAATCATCAGGTTGAAATAGAAGCTGGATTGATGAAAATCATCAGGCTTAAATAGAAGCTGGATTGATGATAAAGAATTACGTTTAAATGGAAGGTGGACGGATGAAAAAATCCGGTTTAAGTCGAAGCTGGATTTTGATGAAAAATATCAGTCTTAAATGGCGGCTGGATCGATGAAATGGTGAAAAAAATGACGGGAAAAAAGTGTACTAGTGAAAAATTGATGGCGACAAATTTACTTAGAACCATCTTGGCGGGCCTTGAGGTCCGTTGAGGGGCTGTGGATGTTATTTTTTAGGACATTTGCCAGCTGACAAAATCCCCTCGGACAAAATTTCCCTATGTAAAGATTGACTGTAAAATATAGTTATCATCAATCCACCAGGCACTGCCGAAAACAGATGTGGATTTCTCCACACTGGCATTGATGCGGCGCACAGGTGCTGAGTCCCAGGCGAAAGCCCACCGCCATCCGCACGGCCTCATTGCTTAGACCCAACCCGCAAGAGATGACGGGAACAGCCGAGAGCCAGTCTCCAGAGTGGGGTGATGTCACCACGCCCAGCCTTGCCCGGCTGAGTGGGTCATTGTTGGAAGACCACACTACAGCTTTGTCAATGTTAGTCAAAAAAGCTATATAGATGACCGACGTTCGACAACGTTCCAGACCTTCTGACTGGTCAAGGCCGATACCTCACCATCCGGGAGTGTTGGTGTGCGGGCCTCAAGGATTTCTTCCATATGAGCGTCGATCCAATCCTCCGAGTCGAGAACGGCGGCAACGAGCAACCTGGTCGATGCAGCTGAGGCTACATAAGCTGAAGATGCCAGTATCGACACCCGTATAACTCCTAATCCGCCGTCTCTTATCGGAAGTGTGGCCTGCTTTCGTTGTATATCGCTGAGCTTGATGTTAAGGACGTTTTCCAATCCAACCTGCATTTGGTCGTCCATCTTCTCTAGAAGGGGTGTGTCCAGAAGGGCGCTGCACGCAGGAGGTAAATCAACTTCGGCGCCCCGAAGCATGAGCTGCTACAGCATAGGTGCTGCCTGAGCCTGGAGGCAGGCCAAGTCCTTCAATGCCAATTCCAGAGAATCGCTATGTTTGAGAAGAACTTCATCCAGCGCTTGTCCCTTGAACAGCGGGCGCCAAGAAGAAGCAGTGAATCCTGTTTCATCCTCCAGAAGTCTTCAAATTCCAAGTCCGATTGTTCGATTTCAGAACAGTATTCACATTTATATATGTTCAGCCGAATGCCGTGTGAATACTCAAATTCTTTGATTGCGGCCAGGTCCTGCTGCGCCTTCTCCTTCCTGCCCCAAGCGAGATGTCGTCAAGGTAACCCAGTCTGAACCCGGAACTGAGCGATTGGAGTGTCGACTGTAGCGGCAGGCAAAATAACAGCGGGCCCAATTATTATTATTATTTTATTATTATTATTATTATTATTATTATTAGGGGCCGTTCACATATTATATAACGCTCAAGGGGTAGATGGGTGGGTTCCTGTTTTGTTAGCGTTATATTGTGAAGGGTGGGGTAGGTTGAAGGTTTCGTTATATAACAAACTTTTTTCAGCTTATGCTATTTAGCCTGTTTGCCTGTCAATTGGAAATTCCATGTACCACGGACCTTCATTGTTTAATCGAAGTTCACAATACGCTGTGAACCAAAATTAGCACCATCAGCTGTCACCTGGCGAATAGATTTGACGTTCTAACTTATTAGTTATAAATCCGCTTTTAACAATTTCCTGTTTACAATTTTAATAATTTCCTGTGCATGGCTTTAAATGCTTGTAAATTCAATTCTGCATGATTTGTTTTCATTCTGGTTTAAATTAAAATTAATTCACTTGAAATAATTATTTTGGTAGGTATTATCAAGTAGTTTGATTTCATTTTCTACAGTAGGTGTATTAGTTTATATATTTGCTTAAATACCCAATTGTAGTTGTAGGCCTAGTATACACTCTGTATCATACGCTATTAAATAGGTAAAGTTGTACCGCGAACCTATCGATAAATACCTGATGATGCAATTTGAAACCAATCAATCCTGTATGATAGGCTACTATAATCCTCATTTCTAGTGCAAAACAGGAGGGAAACAAAAATGGTGTTTTTAGACAGGATTTATGTCACTGCCATATATTATCATGCTGTATTAGTAGGCCTCATGTAAATACATGGTGATAATCGTCGAATACCCAATTGTACTGGACGATGAACTACAGTTGCCATGGGACTGATTGGATAGCTAATTACGTTCTATAAATTTTAAAGGGTTTTGATATGGTTTGAACTTTTTAAAGGTCTGCTGTCTTCATGCTGTAGGCCTATTAGTTAACTTTATTAACCCTTACCCCTCCAATTATTATATGAAACGCATTAAAATTGGCCGTTCACAGCGGCCTCAGGAGTGGTAAGGGTTAATGCATCTTGCATTTCTAGTATTAAACGATTAATGTGCTCATTTGGATAGTCTAGTAACTAAATTACAGTATTAACTAACATAATCTAGTCACTATTAAAGCGCCTTAGTAACATTGTATTGTTAAAAAAGTTTCAAATTGTGCAATACAATCATGTCGATTGTATATCTTTTAATGTGCTTATAGATTGAGGTGGGGTAGGGGTTGGGTAGCATATCTGTTATATAATATAGGGGTGGGGAGTTACAGTTGTTGTTATATAACGTTATTAGGGGTAGGGGGTGGGTCAAAAATCGAGATTTTATGCCTTATATAATATGTGAACGGCCAATATTTATTATCATTATTATTGTTATTAATAAATAATGGCAACAATTTCGAACTGGCAAACTGCAACATGATTACAAAAACAGAATTCAACATCTATTTAAGCACGAATTATTTGTCATCAATTTAACCTCTCTTTAAGGAAGAAAATGAGCAACTACCTATCATATAAGATTGATCATTTATCCAACAAATCAATGGGCAAGTTAATTTACCATATCAATTTCTCTTTCTCTTTCTAGATGCATAAATGCTGCAAACATTCAATGACACGTATTATCAACTGCAGATAAAGCAATCGCCAATGAATCTTTATTATGAGCTGAAGTGACACGATTATCTTTATATAATGTTCTTGATTTGTTCGTATTATTTTTTTGTGCGAGTTTATGGTCTAATCCGAGCGCTTATGTCCCAGGCTTTTGTAGCGGGGAAATTGTGCATTCCCCATGACATTTCGGACGGATGGATGTTAAATTTCATAGCAAACTTAGTTTTATATAAGATTTAACATGTAGGCTATAGTACTTAGCTGCTGGGGACTAAGTTATACGACGATTAAGATATAACATAAAATTTGCAACAATGCAATTTTATCTAATAAACAAATAAGCAATAAAATGTGGAAAACGTAAAAAAATAACAACTTACTAGGCTACAACTGAAATTCTAATACATCAAAATCTCCTTTAAAAATTCGCTCTTTTCGCGACTTCATCAGTCATTTTTTAGAGCATTACTGACATGAAATATCTTTTTCTCACGACACGAGCATAACTGCCGCCAAATGATCTTGAGTCATTGAGTTTCTTTGACGGTTCATTGTTTTAGAATAGAACAACATCACACACAGGCAACTTGCGTAGTGGACATTGAGAGAACATATCTATGAGGTCAAAACATTGCCGAACAAGCCACCGCTTCTGTAGCACTGTTGCACTGAAATACACGTATAATTATGCTATTAGGCCTAGAGCGACTGATTTAAGTTATTTTAGCATACATAATCATATAATAATCAATCAGTCAATCGATCAATCAACCAATCAATACGTTTGTTGGGTTATCCGCAAAATTAGCCTATAATATCATCAGTCTGCGAAGGATGACGGCAAATTACGCTGTTTATGATATTACGATATTATTTACCTTAAAAATCATTGACTAACCAGTGCAGTACATTGCTTCTCACCCAAAGTTAGTCACTTTTAATGAGCTTCATGAGCTGAATGCAATTATCTGTAATGCATTTGCGATGTATAAATTTAGCGTATGTATACACTCCGCGTTCTGCCTGTATCACCCTACCGGGTCTGAATGATATCTGTTTATAGGCTAATTATGCGTTTCGAATGATCATAGCCATATGCCAGATAATTTTCTCTTTCAAGCTTTATGTGAACTTAAAAATTAAGAAGACAATTTCTTTAATCAACTTGACCTGTTTACTCATCGGTTCCATTCATCCAGTCATTCTCCAGGGCAATATAAACATATGAACATTTCCCGTCTTATCATACATGTGTCACTCTGCTTGCTTGACCTATTGGATTACGATATGACAATATTACACTAACCAGAAAGTAGGCTTCATAAATTGGCAACAATTAATATTGTCGGTGACTGTTCAGGTCTCCCTGACACAACCTTTATAAGAAAGTTGATATTACTTCGCATATATATGTGCCGTTTATCATTATTGTTCCTTTTCTTCAGAAATATCTCATGATGAAATTAGTTGTGTCATGAAAATTATAAATGTAGAGGAGCTCCATAAATGTGAAGTCACTTTGCAATATGACTCATTTATTCTTGTTCACCTTCAGGTATTACCGCAGACGAAGGAAACTCCGACGAAGGCTAGCGGATGACGATCATGAACTCAAGAAGGTGAAATATTCGCCATAGATCGTAGCTTCTCTCTGTCTCTGTCTCTGTCGCTGTCTCTGTCTATCTCTCTCTCCTCAAAAAAACATTTTTCACTTTACCTATTAAAACAAGTTACTGCGTAGCAATTCCTTCGCACATAATTTTTGCGCCATCGATATTTTGTCATATGGTAGTGTACTCTTTGAGTTTCGATTCAGAACAATACCGATCACAATTTTATTTCATTATTAAAAACATCTGCCTTTTCCAAGACTGAAGATAATGTGTCCAATAGACCAATCTAGTTGCTCGTCATTAATTTTTTATTGGCGCTGGGAATGAATTCTTTCGGTGAAGCTGGTTTAATAGAAAGCTTCATCGGTGAAAACTTAATAGTCACAAGAACTTTTTTAACAAATATATACATATATAAATCAACTGGTCGAGGCCGTGTACGGCGGAAGAAGTCGCGCCTGTGGTACGACCGGGACTGTCGTGAAGCGAAGCGTTCGTCGAGAAGGCTTGAGCGCCGCTCTCGTCGATGGGGTTTAGACTGCGCACGTGACCGCTGGCTTCAGTCACTTGGCTCTCTGCATAGC
The DNA here is from genome assembly GCA_959347315.1 of Bimastos eiseni. NCBI lineage: Eukaryota > Metazoa > Annelida > Clitellata > Crassiclitellata > Lumbricidae > Bimastos > Bimastos eiseni. The sequence goes on from OY365814.1 coordinate 9,755,875, forward strand.
CTGGCATCTGAAAAACGACGCAGCTGCTGGAAAACCAGCGTGGACTCTCGTCGTGATCCTCGTGCCTATGGCGGCTGATAGACGACGTGCTGTGCCGTGGTGATGTATCGGCTCCACTATCTGACATCACCGCCGACTCGCTTGCTGACTTCTTCGAGTCTAAGGTGGGAGATATTAGAGCTGCTACGGTGGGTGCCTCCTCGGTGGAGTACTCGGAATATCCCTCGGACTTATGCTTTGAGAACCTTGTTCCGGTCACGCCGGATGAAGTGATTCGGCTGGTTGGCGAAACACCGGATAAGCACTCAGCCGTTGATCCGCTCACCACATGGCTTCTTAAGTCTTGTGTTGATCTGCTCGCTCCTTACATCACTGACCTCTTCAATGCGCTGTTCAAGCTCGTTACAAGTCATCATATATTACCCCTCATCTGAAGAAGCCCTCACTGCTTGCCGACTCTCCGGCCAGTTACCGACCGATCTCCAACCTGGCTACCCTGTCTAAGCTACTCGAGCGTTGCGTCTGTAAACAGCTCACCGACTACTTAACATCATTGGATCTTTTCCCTCATCATCAATCCGCCTACAGAAGGTTTTATTCTACTGAGACGGCGCTACTAAACGTTTTCACTGTTCTTATTGAGGCGGTCGATGCTGGTGATCACGCGATCCTTGGTCTACTCGATCTGTCCGCGGCTTTCGACACCCTAGACCACAACATTCTTCTAGAGCGGCTGTCAAGGACCTTCGGCGTCGGGTCTGTGGCACTAACCTGGTTCCGTCCCTACCAGAGCGGAAGAATGCAGTCAGTTCACTTCGATGGCAACGTCACCGCCTACTGTCTACTTGCTTTTGGAGTACCTCAGGGGTCAGACCTTGGACCCTTGTTGTTTCTACTCTATACTGCTGACCTCAAAAAGTTGGCGGCTGATCTGGGTGTATCGTCTCATTTTTATGCCGATGACTCCCAGCTCTACCCCAGCGACCGCTCGTCCGAGGTCGACTGTTCACCTATGTGCCTGGTCCTTGTGATTGAGAAGTTCTCCGCGTGGATGGCTTCAAACCAACCCAGTCTAAATCCCACCAAGACTGAACTTTTGTGCTGTGCGACTCATGGCCAATGCAGTCGACTCAACCTCTCCTCTCTACATGTACTCGGGGCCGTTCTAACACTGGTTGAGTCCGTCCGTGATCTGGGCATAATGTTGCAGTCTGATCTGTCGATGAAACTACATGTAACCGCGACCGTCGGCAGATGCTTCCGCCAGCTGCGTCTCATCAAATCCTGCCTGAAGTTGTTGCCCTTCGATGCTGCTCGACTGATGTCGCCATTTTCATGTTGTCCAGGGTAGACTATTGTAATAGTCTACTTGCAGAAGCAACTAAATGTATATTAGACAGCCTGCAGTCCGTTCTGAACGCTGCAGCGAAGCAACTCTTCGGTCGATGTCGTTTTGACCACGTGACGCCCCTTCTGCGCGACACTCTTCATTGGCTGTCCATACCACAGCGTGTAGAGTTCAAGCCATGTCTACTCGTATACAAAGCGCTCCATGCTGTGGCGCCGGGATACATTGCAGATTTCTGCAGGCCAACGTTGTCGTGTTCAGCTGGTCTCCAGCTGCGTGGAGCGGCGCGTGGAGACCTTCTTGTCCCCAAGGCGAAGACCAAATTCGGTGATCGCGCCTTCTCTGTTGCCGGCCCGCGCTGCTGGACTAACCTCCCGCCTGAAGTGCATTCTGCAGCATCGATTGAGATCTTCGACTCAAATCCCACCTGTTCAGGAAGGCATATCCCTCTTGAACTGATGCAGTGTTTGTTGTAGTACGGTTGTTTCTGGTTAGTTTGCTGATCGTGTCATTGTAAGACGCCCTTGTAGCGGCATGGCTGCGTTACGGCGCTTTAGAAATCGTCCTTCACTTTGACTTGTCCTTCCTCATTACTGCGGATCGGAGACCAGAGCCAAAAACGTCCTTTTCCTCCATCTCACTCTGTCCCTCGCACTCCTGATGCAATCAGCTCTCGGCAGTCTCATCCACTCCTCGATGTCATCCATCCACCGTCTTCTAGGTCTACCCCGTGCTCTTTTACCATCCACGTAGCCCTGTAGTATGAAGGCCGGCAAAACCGTCCGCTCTGACAATGTGTCCGAAATAGTTCAACTTCCTCCCCTTCACCATCTCCAATGATCTATGGTCCGGTTGTACTTCCTGCAGTATGGACTCATTTGTTCTGTGCTCCCTCCAGTTGACTTTCAGCATCCTTCTGTATGTCATCATTTCAAAAGCTGATATTCTTCTTTTGTCCTGCACCTTCAGTGTCCATGTCTCGCATCCATACATTGCTACCGACCACACCATCGGCCTCATAACGCTTGCCTTCAACCAAGTTCCAATTGATCTGTCCCTCCATATGACAGCAAGCAATCCCACAGCCGCTCTAGCCATTCCTAGTCTGGCTCTTATCTCTCCACTTCCATCCTCTGTTTCCTCCAGCAAAGGCTCTCAAGTATCGGAAAGATTCCATCTGCTCCAAGAGTTCGCCGTTACATGTGATCTCCATATTCTCATGGGCTCTACTCGCTCTCATTACCTTCGTTTAATTTATGTTCATTTCTAGTCCATATGACTTGGATATCTGGTTTATCCTGTCCAGCAGCTGTTGGAGCGCCTCCGCCGATGTGGCGACGAGTGTGATATCATCTGCTTATCGTAGGTTGTTTATTACTCGTCCGCTTATTGATATTCCGATCCATTTGAGTTCATCTGCTGATTCCCTCATCACCTCCTCTGAGTAATAGTTGAACGACAGTGGCGACACCAAGCATCCCTGTCTTACCCCTTCCCTATCATGAACCATTCTGTTGTTTCTCTTTCTACTTGAACTGCAGCCTGCTGTTTCTTGTACATGCTCTTAAGTACTTCCACCGCCTGTTTATCTATTCCCATTTCTTCCATCACTCTCCAGAGCTTCCCGTGTTTTTATAGTTTACAAACGCTGTGTATAGGGGTAATGATGATACGTAGGTTGAATATCTGATCTCTTGTCTGTCCCCACTCCTCTTCTGAAACCCATTTCAGAAGAGGAGTGTGGATAAGAGATCAGATATTCAACCTACGTATAAATCGTCCGTTTAATAATAATAATAATAATAATAATAATAATAAAACGTGTCTACGATAACGGAAGTTTGGATGGTTTAGTGTGAAAATTGAAGAAGCAGTTGGTGATGTTTTAGGACAATATATTATTATATATTATATACATATGTATATATAAGTATGTATGTTTCTGCTTAGATATCGAGACCAGATGCGAGTGACAAAGTGTCGAAGAAGCGCCTGATAATTCAGCCTGGCTACTCATGGCGAGAGAGCGTTCGCCGGACACACTCCAAGGCATTGCATAGATTCAGAAGCACAATGTCCAGGTCCGTTCCAGATGATCTGTTCCAGGTCGGCCTGAAACTGGCCATTTTCGGAGGATTTAAGCCGAAACCAAGTCCAAGCGACCACCAGTCAGTGGCTGGGAAAGCAGAAGTCAATGTAATTATAACAGATCGCAGTTTAAGCTCAGGTCCAGATGTTGGCGATGGACAAACAAAATGCGACCAAGCAGACAACGCCAATGGCAGCAACCGACCCATCGTCGACCAATTGCCAACAGCAACAGCAGCAACAGATGCAAAGGAGGAGGACACCGTCATGTGACATGAACAAAAAGAGAGGAATTGTTCATTACTCAGTTGAATTCGTTCACAACAGTGAAACCTTAACTAAAGCGATTTTCAGTGACTGTATATGCGCAAGATTAACAACACACCACTGACCACGTTCTGGTCCTCCGATGACTGCTCTCAAAATACAACTCATTCATGGTGCTTATAACTTTGTCTGAGAAACTCAACACCATTAAGCATTGGTTGAAACCCAGCCTGAACATCAATTGGCTTATAGTTTTAGACCCAACTAGTCCTTATTGATAGAAATAAAAAGCGCATTATACATAGGCTCCATAATGTGATATTATATATAAGACGCATATATATAACACATATATATATAGATAACATATATATAAACACACACATAATATAAATAAAACACACACACATATATATATTTAAATATATCTGTATAGTCTGAACTTATAAGCATTTGTCGGTTTGCATTCTCGTCTTTGGTGTAGGCTATAATCTAATGCACCATATGTCTAAATTTTCTTAATCGTTAATATTCACGGTCCGTTTCAAGTGTGTATCTTTAGCTAATTATGTAGCTAATTTCCTGTGCTGTACGAAGAGCTTTATCAATTATTCATGAGTAATGGAGTTCGTACAGGCAATTGACAACAACGCACAGTTTTCCTTCTGGCGTGTAAGAGGCGCCGAGATGCTGTCGCAGGTGCAGTGGGCGGAACATTTTGTTGAGCCTATGACTGGCCTAGGTAAGTGACAGGTGCCTGGCCCAAGTGACTGGCAAACGCACACATACATACAGCTGTACACCCACATGCATGGAGATACACACGACACACACACATACACGCATATATATATATTTGCGATGTGCTATTGTATTCAATGATTGCTGTATGTCTTTTAAGTTCTATTGATTCAAATCGTGTAGATATTAATCGACACACATATAATTATTGATCTTAGTATGATAAAATCTAGGCGTATTTAGTAATTCTTATAACAACACAGGACATGGCTTTGTCGAAGAGTAAACAGTTTGTTGGCTGGTTGGTATACATGTATGCACACAGGTGCAGGTGGTAGATGGCTTGCAAACCCTTATGTCTTGATAATGTTTTGTGAATACGGCAAAGACACAGTATTTCTATCACTGCTGGTCGCGTTTAAGAGAATGATTGGCAAAGCTTCAATACATGCTATTCATCCAAATCTATTCTATTCAGCCAAAGCAATTCTATTAATCCAAAGCAATACTATTGTTCCAAAGCAATTCTATTAATCCAAAGCAACACTATTGTTCCAAAGCAATTCTATTCATCCAAAACACTTATATTCATCCAAGGCAATTTTATTCATCCAAAGCAATTATATTTATCCAAAGCAATTGACAACAACGCACACTTTTCCTTCTGGCGTGTAAGAGGCGCCGAGCCTCTACATATCCAAAGCAATCATATTCATCCAAAGCATTTATATTCATCCAATGCAATTCTATTCAACCGAAGCAATTATATTCATCCAAAAAATTATATTCATCCAATGCAATTATATTCATCCATAGCAATTATATTCATCCAAAATAATTCTATTCATCCGAAGCAATTACATTTATCAAAAGTAATTCTATTCGTCCAATGCAATTACATGTATATCCATCTAAAGCAATTATATTCATCCAAAGCAATTATACTTATCTAAAGCAATTCTATTCAACCAAAGCATTTCTATTCATCCAAACCTGACACGGTAGCGATTGCATCAGCTCTAATTCTCGCTTCCTATTCTGAAACGCGCAACATTCAACATTCTTGCTGAGAAGCGTCTAAAAATCAGCGCTAAGTCTGCGTACATCAAGAAGGTTTACGCTCCAGTCGATCGGTGTCGACTTAAGGGCGGGAGATGTATAAATATAGAGAAAAGATGGGAGTACTACATCCTGCACTGTTTATTTGGGTTAAGCTATTGAGTATTGTTTTGTATTGAAACATTTATGAAGCACCGCTGGCAGTGACGCTCCCACTGAGAATAAATGGGCATTGAGAAAGCAAGGTAAGATTGTCAGCTAATACTTTCGAGCGAGTAGATGGTGATAGAGAGAGGCTGATCGAGGCATTGAACCAGGACTGAGGAACTAGATGATCAAGGCTGTTTGACGATGCGAGGTGGCTGAAAGAGACCGGAGTATTACATGATTTACATCAGTTAGATTCTCCGTTATGTCTGAATGACCAGAATTACGATTTTCCAATTGAATGCGTGCACAGAGAGAGGAAGCCAGTGCAGTTTTCACACATGATGGTGGCAATATGACCGTAGCATGTTGTTAAGGACCAAACGCAGACTTGAAAGACGAACTTTGGAAAGACCAACGAGAAGAGAACTACATTAGTAAATTTTGGAGCATATGAAAGCGTGAACCAGCGTGGTGAAAACAGAAGACGGAACAGAACGCCCAACTACCCTATTATAAGACGCCATAAATGAAAATAAGAGAATGAAAGAGAGATGATTTTTAAAGAAAGAAAGCTGTACTCAGATCACATAAGTTTACAGCTGAAAAAAGTAGTGTTGAGTGAACAGTTTCCAGAAGAGAGCAAAATTGATCTTCAGAAACCGTGGGGTTCCAAATCAATTATTTAGGCTCTGGTGGCATTAAGTTAGAGACGGCTAGGTCTCACGCATGAGTGGAAGAATCAGTGAGAAACAAGGTGCAGCTGAGATGAAAAAAGAATGCATGTACAACAGTGTAGATCGTCCGCGGAGATATGAAAAGCAACCCTAGTAGTATGAAGAGTTGAGGACTCAGGAGCAACCAGTATTATAGTTATTCTTTTAATTGGCCGTGGCTGTTGTTGGCATGCATAAAACAGGAGTAGCCCTAGGAATAGTCACATATAACATACAAATATTAATTCGCGGCGCTGTACCTGACGCTGGGTTTATCATCGGGTGCAAATATCATCGTAATTATTTAACCGATGTTGCCTCTAATATTTTGGAGATAATGTGCACAATAAATTTTGTACGTGCAACATTTTATAAAATTAATGATTTGTGCGCAGGTCCGAGCTGAAAGCGAGAAAAGATAAAATAATTGGCAGAATTCAGTAATAGCGGTTTTTATTACTACTATCGTCGATCTCTATCGTTATAGTGATTTTTATTGTTTGCTTAAGAGGAAGCTAGAAGATGAAAAGAATAATGCTTAGGCAGAAGCTGGATTGATGAAAAGAATAATGCTTAAATGGAAGCCGAATTGATGAACAAGAACTTCGGTTCAAAAACGTAGACCCGAAACCACAACACTTCAGCCAGCGTCTCGAGCAGAGACTTCCACATATCGAAAAAAGGGTGGACGAAAGAGCTCCACACTTCAACAAGCGGATAGACGAAAGAGCTCGCCTGTACACTACACGTTCACCTTTATATATTACATTTAAAACAAGGGATGTAATACTAGTCCCTCCACGTGCTAGTAACAATATTCTGACCACGCAAGACAGCGTTTTCGCGTCAGCACATGACAGGTGTCAAACCAGGATGGGAAATTGTTGAGTGACAGTATATATCATTCTAATCTAGTCTTTTTGTCTCTGTCTCTGTTAGTCTCTGTCTGTCTGTCTCTGTCTGTCTGTGTCTGTCTATCTATCTGTCTGTCTGTCTGTCTGTCCTACTTCAGGTCTGACATCTAACACTATATTTAATATTTGTGAGAGGAGTGAGGCTGATAATGGTAGGCCAATATAAATCCTTTAATTGGTTGTAAACTTCGAAGGATGGCTATGTAGCAATCTGGACAAAACCAATATCATTTATTCCTCTCCACATGCTTTTCAGATGGCCACTCCCCGTATAAAAAATTTTGACTTTAGTAAACGCCCAAGCTAAAATATATGAAGCCATTGATAAATAATTAATAGGTCTATTCTCTTGTTCCGATAGAATTACGTATACTTTGTATGTTTTACCAATAATTTGAGCCTTTATTGAAAGAGATGGTGCACCGATTGACGTCAACTCGTGAAAAATTCGCAGCAGAAGTCATTACTATGACGACGAATTACTCTTCCGATTACAAGATTAGGTTTGTAATGAATTTTAGAGAATTTTTTCTGTACAGTGTCTTTTGACTAAATAAACTGCTCAGATCAAGCATCAAATTTCAGATAGTTAATGGTGAATTAACGGTGAATTTGATTTTATTTAGCTAGTCACATGCTATATGAAATCAAATTCGGTGTTTGATCATCCATGACGGGCTTTTGTGAAAAATAAATTTGAATTTATTGATTTAACTGCAGTTTGTATGCATAGGCAATGTTCGTCATATCTAACAGCCGCCGAATGATAATTGTGTGTGAGAGAGACAGAGAGCGATACAGAGATACAGAGAGATAGACGGAGTGACATACTCGTTTTCGTACAATAAATATCAGAGAGACAGACAGAGAGCGAGAGAGAGAGAGAGAGAGAGAAAGAGAGAAAGAGAGAGAGAGAGAGAAAGTGAGAAAGAGAGAGAGACAGACAGACTGACAGAGAGACAGAGACTTAGACATAGAGATATTGATAGAGACAGATAGTGAGGGATACAGAGAGAGACAGACAGAGAGACAGAGAGAGACAGAGAGAGCGAAAGAGAAAGAGTGTGTGTGTGTGAGAGAGACAGAGAGACAGAGACGCAGAGGCACAGAGACATAGAGGCGGAGACAGAGACAGAGACAGATAGAGAGGGATACAGAGAGAGAGATAGTTAGAAAGAGACACAGCGAGAGAGAGCGCGAGAGAGAGAAAGAGAGGATTATTTTAACTGACTGAACATCCTGGTGGTAATTGTAGTCGAGGCAGTAGTCGCATTTGAGCGTAGTTGAATTCCATTGAATTGTGTCTAATTTGATTGCTGTTTAATTGTAGGGTGTCTTGTTACCATCTGCCCTCTGACGACCCGCGTTCACTGCACTGCGTGTGACCGATGTTCCTGGGCTGATCTTGCACAGCCTCTAATAATAGGGTGTTTATAAGTCTGGGCGACGATGTGTTGGTCTAAACGTAAAAGTACCGTCGAAGACTCAGGACCAATGACAACGCGAAAACCAATGGGAGAAATCAGTAAGTACTTCGGTTCTTTACTCTTCGTCAGGATGTTGGGGTAATGTCACGGCATCGTCATGACAGACATGTGAAATGCATTTTCATTCTGTCATAATAGACCCGATTGATCTCTTCTCTTGTTGATCGATGAGTCAATTACTTGATTACATGATGACTTATCATGATTAGCGGATTGATTGATGTCATGTCATGCTCTCATATGTCATATATATATATACATAACATGTTTAGGTGTTCTTGACATTGCGGGGTTCTAAATTAAGCGTAGACTACATGTAGATATTAAGTAAGTTAGATCTGTACTTGGGTCGTGTTTTCATTCGCCTGAGAAGGCTGTGATATTACGATCCATCGATAAGAGATGCTGGTGGCGCCATCTGCAGCCATTAGTCGTCGTTCGTCTGAGTCTTGCTTTTCTTACGATAAGTTAAATGTCCATAGGCGATCGACTCATACAGATAAAGACAGACACACGTAGAGACAGAGACACGATTACTTAGACAGTCAGATGTCGTTATTTTTATGTCCAGCCTTGCTTGATTCTAGACCAACATCCTCTTTAATTACGACCTTCGTTCACAATTCGTCAGATATAAAGTGATAATAATGATGCTGATGGTGGTGATGATGATGATGATGACAACAAAAGATAAAAGTGCAGTTGGCATGATTCTTGTGATTAGTTTGGTTATTGAGTCACGTGCAGTCATCATTTCTTACCTGTCTCTGATGTTGTGAATATGAGGAATCGTAAGTTAGTAACTTAATTATAAATAATCAGAAGTGATTACATTTTCGAAATCAATTGTACGAATCCTATGAAGGCGATAATCACGTCGTACATTTGATTTAACCAACGCCACCTTATGAATGGAAGGACTAGTCGACCCAATGGGGTGAAGGGGAAGCCGGTATCGATCTGGCTTCCTCTTGATCTTTATGCCAGTCTGTAACTCATTACTCCACGCCCGCTTTCATTGGTCAGTAAAGTACTTATGCAATAAGTAACATTCGTTAGTACGTACGTTCCATGCACTTTTGTGTGTGGGTCCTGGTTAGCATACCGTACAGGTGATGCCTTTTTATAATGAGATTCTAAGGGTCATACCCGTGGACGATGGCCCCCATTAAAAGGGGATCGGTTTCTGAAACGGGTTCATCCGATCAATTCATTTAAAAATGAACGGGGTCACCGGGTCAAAATTATATATTTTTTCTATTGAAAAACGTGTTCGTTTAGGCTGTGATTTAATTCAGTTTTCGTGTTTCATCGCAAACATCGTATACGTATGATCTTGAGTATAATGAGTCTGTGCTCAGAGCGACGATCACTAGATTCAATTGTGACCACGTAGTTAGTTTGGAATCGTCTCTCCTCCTTTGAAGCCTCAGATTTAGAAAAATGTTTTCCTTTGAGTCATGTAGACTTCCAATTGCCCCACCAGCTGTTGACAAAACCATACGGGCGCTTGATAGACCGGGTACGTTATTAAACAACGATTGAACGACTAGACCATTTCAGATTTAGCCCGGATCTACAGACACTTGAAGCTTCTGTTGAAACAGGATCTTGTGAATTTCTGGCGAAACGTCGTCGGAATTAACAGTTATACGTATATACTACATATATCCACTCTGTGTGACCTACTGCTGCCATAAATGATGATGAAATGTTTCTGAGTCTCAGTCTACAGAATATCATTTCATTTAACGATCCATTTCAGAGGCATGTCTTCTGATAGCGTGGTGGCTGATAGATAAGGCTTTGGTCTATTGGCACCACTCCTGAGGCTCCAATCTATGCAGTTGTCTAGTCAGAAGCTACAATTGCGACTTTTGAGAGGAAACATGTCATAATAATTTGACGTACAAAGCAAAAATCTTCACATGGCAAAGAAGACAGACCCGCATGCAATAGAGCGGATCTGTCTAATTAGTTTCCAAATATCCAAAAGCCTAGATGAGTATTCAGTAGCTCAGGTCTACTAGTCCTTTTTCTGCATTTCTCTATAATTGACTTCCAGTCTTCGCCTGTCACAAATTCTGCAACCATTTCTTAATATTGGAGGCAATATTCATGCAAACTTTCGGAAGACGTCCGCCCTTTCTAGAATGTCGACCTAAGCACCACTCCTCTTGTGTGTGCTATGTATCATATTTGAAGACATGAGACGACTGCAATTCTCTCTTCCTGAACATAGACATCGCCCAAATAAACGGCCTCCAATTGGACTTATCATGATGACCACACCCGTGCTGTAACCAAAGCCCAAACACCACCAAATCACGCTGTCAAAATCCGCCGCTTGTGCCTTCCTAGTTATTAAAATAAAGGTTGAAATAGGCGATGGGGTCAACAGCACACAAAATCCTTTTATGCTATATTTTTACAAAACGCATATCTACTTTCAAAATCTGAATCAAAAATGTTGAACTCAAATATTTTGTTGAGGAAAAAGCCTTTTAATGCATCTGGTGTCAAGATCTACATTGCTAAAATGCATGTTTTCAAGGTGGACGACCTAGATTTCACACGCCGAACTACCATAATTTGCAAAGTAGTCACCAAAATTTGATGCCGTGAACTTAACTTCATACATAATAAATTATAGCCCTTTATGGCCCAGCAGAATTGGGGAGAACTTTAACGACATGAATATTCTGAAACTTTGACTTTGACTTTCTCAGATTATACGAATGTAAGAGTCAAACGAGTTCAACTTTAGTTATAGAAAAGCTATTTTGATTCTGTTAAAAATATTTGGAAGCAGATGCATTGCACGATTAGAATATGGCTAAATAAATAAGTCAAAAATGACAAGTGGCGAGTTTTCACAATTTTTAAACGCGTAATTCTGCCTGTGTCGTGTATGCACATAATAATTATGGCCTGAAGAATTACACATTTCTACATTATGATGTGGATTGCCTACTGACATGAACTCAGTTGTTGATGGATGAAGGAGTTCACTGGCCAACATCCACGATTCGAACTCAGTGGACGACAGTTGCGTATAGTGTTCGTGCAGGAGGCACACGACACAGTTTCAACCAACCATGATCCGCATAGAGATAACGCTTTGAACGGTTATCTATCGCCGTCCCACTGGATTTTGTGTACAGGGTAAACAAAAGAGGAGCAAGCAGGAAACCGGGTTAATTCTACCATCTGTCAGCAAACAATTGATTTCATATGTAAATATAAAGAACTGACTGGCAGCGTAGGCCTATACTAACATAAGTTCTGAATCAACCTGCTATTATTCATATTTTCAACAACTGACTGCATCTGTTTCGTTGACATTATCAGCCAGACATAATTAACTATCCAATGGGGCTAGAGCTGCATAATTATGAGTAACCGGACATATCCTAAAGTGCAAAAACTTGGGAGATCGTTGTAGCAACAGGGTTTGCTGAGATGAATCTTCATAGGGGTAGATGATGATGAATTGCGTTTAAGGTGTGTAACATCCGGCTATACGTGCACTGTATATGTGGACGGAATGTCAGATGAAGTTCACACGGAACTGAAAAGTAACCTAAGTTAGGCCACTCTGGCGATTATAACTACAGTCAATACGTGATGGCCCATTGATGGGCCTGTCGTAGGCCTGCTTGAATTGATGTCAAATACATAATCATCAAAGAGATAAAAATTATTACATGATTAATGATGATTTTAGCTCAGCTTTTGCCCTAACAGACATGCGCCTACAAGGGTGCCTCGCAATCAATTCACAGCTATCAGGGTAGGCCTAAGAAAGTGAGTAGTTTAGATGTGAAAGGATTGAGTTCGCCGCCCTGATGACAGGAGGAAGATGGTTCAAGCATCTAGGGCCAGATGCCGAGAAAGCACAAGCATCCTGAGACCAGAGCGGATGCTTAATCGTCGTACGAGGAGGTCGCTTCCCCCGAACGATCGGAGTGGCAGTCCAACAGATGCCAAGGGATGCGTTCCATTGCAGTCATTGTGCAGACGCTCACCCGTATATAATGTGAATGTTAAAGACAAGCGATCAGAGCTTGAACTGAGCACGAAGAGAAACCGGCAACCAGCGCAGGACATCCATCACAAAGACCAGCATTGTGCAGGTCGCACTACTTCCGAGGGCGGATGAGTCAGTCAAGTACATTCATACGTTCATTGACAGTCTTTTGAAGTGTACAGGATACAGGCGTCTAGTAGTAAGCTTATGATTGGTGTGCACTGCGAGAGGCTCAGCATAAATTCATAGATACAATACGATATTTATAATGTATATATGTAATCGAGCATTGATATAGCGCCCCTCATGGATATCTACTCAGAGGGGCCCTCTGCGGTGGCCTATAATTATAATGTTATGTATCATCTCAACAGAATTTTATGTATTAGTTAGCAAAACAGTGCATAATAAGGTGATAAAGTTACTAGTGGTGGGCTCATGCATAAATGTGTAACCAACCAACGGAGTCAAGTCCACAGCTCACAGAAGGCATGATTTTCAAAGTCTCTGGACCTAGATATGAACTGCCGAGATTGATCGCAGACACAAGCACGATGTCAGCGAGTAGACCCTCACTGGTGGAAAATGACGCAAGACCGGATATTCGTCGAGGAGGACGTTGTGTGTGGGTCGGTAGATTAAATTACTTGATCCGTGACTATTGGTCGAGGTCACTCCAACGGCCGCGTCAGGCGCTTTCCACCGAGACGAAAACACTTGGCCACAGGAGGCGTACACGATCCGCGTGGCTGAGACTCGACCAGAAGGGATGGTCTGATGCAGTCATATGGCTCAGGCAACTTGCGAACAAAATGCCCAAAGACGTACAACATCTTTGGCAAGGCTGACAAATAAGTCTGATACGCAAACCTAGCTCAAGAAAACTAAAATTATTCAAAACTACTGAGCAAATCTTGCATATAGATGAAAGCAGTACGCAGCTCTGAGGCGCACCGCAGTCAAGGAATCGAACCACATAATAGAACATCGTTTGTCGGCGACTCTTATGGTAAGAAGAGTTGAGACCAGCGAACGAATGCCAAGCGCTTAAGTGGAGGTTGACGTTGGTCAGTTGGACGCCATAAATGACTTTCCTGGGTGGACAACATTATTGGGCCATGATTGGGATCATCCGGCCCCTGGCTATTTTCTTCAGCAAGCCGGGCACATTCTATAACCCTGTATCCTGCACTTCAAATTATAAGCCTACCAATTTATTTTGAATTTAACCCCAACAATCCCAAAATGGTGTGTCGAAATGGGTCCAGGCTGTAGATTCGACCCTATCAAGCCCGCCAAGATCTTGACACCCGCCGGAAGTACAAAAAGTCGTAACCCGACCCGATTCGTGGGTTGACGGTATCCGGATATTTCATCGCACTGCGATGAATAGGCCGCGTTGAACGAGGCGCGATGAAACCCCCTAGAACCGGGTGGACACACTGTTGAACGTCCCTGTTAATTCAACAACAAGTGACGCTAAAATATGGATGGTTTTGCCTTAATATCTTTGAATGTCCATAATTCAAATTAGAATTGAAATTTAATGTGGTTAGGTTCTTGTTGAAAAGATTTGTGATTTGGAGAAAGTCTACTTAGATTCTCGTTTAAATGATTAATTAATTGGAGAGAATGAATTTCAGTGTTTGATCAATCGGTTAAGAAGAATAGCAAAAATATCTTGTGCTTAGATTAGTGATAGTTATTTTAACGACGACTGATTCTTATGCTTCGCAAGCAGAGTGTCCGGAACATTCAGACCCGTGCGATCTACAGAAGAAGGATGGGAGAGGATACTGCTTAGAACGTGGTCTGTGTTGCTACCCAAAAGGAAAAGACAAAGAGAACCATAAGTATTGTGTGTAAGTATACTAAAGCGTGACCAAGCTCTACCTATTGACTTCTTATCACAACTCAAACTCGTATAACTCGCGCTAATACATCAGTGTTTATTAGTACTTCCACGTATATAGTCTATACTTCTATTCATAGGTAACATAAAAATTGTATTTCCGGTCAAGTACCTAAGAGGTGGACATTTTTCTAAAGTTTTGACTGGTTTTTACATCCATATATCTTAATACAACAGAAATATGGTCAATGGGAAGCTTTTTTACATTTATATAAAATAGAAACATATATTGTCTATAAATAGTGATTTAAATATTGTACCTGATGACTCAGGAGCCGCTGCCTGCTGTTCTCAGCATCAAATTGCAACCGAATCCGCTCCTTAACTGGAAACGCCATATATGTAGACACTTCCAGTCCGCATCCTATTCCAGCCTGATTAGTAATCCAGCCTAACTGCTATAACTCAGGGTTCCGGCTGTGCTTCAACCCGAATTTAAGGCAGAAGTATTCCTCAAATGTATAAGCAATAGGTATAACTCAAGAATACTATGAGTAGAATCAGCCGGCGTCAGTAGGTCTATATACCCACAACATTGGCTTATTCTCCAAACCCAACAAGAGAAAACTTCTCAGTTTTTAACCCAAAAGTTTACATGTACAAAGCTTCAACCAATTTTCGGCAAATATGACATCTTCCTAGGGCCTTGTAGGTTGGCGATGAAATGGAACGAAACCAAACGTGTAACTTCACATGTTCTCGTTTACAGACGCCAGAATCAACAAAATCCTAATATATTTGAGGTTTTCGGTGCACATATTTGAACGGAGCAAAACATGTCTGCTTTATATATTTGAGGTTGCATATGATGATTATTCACCAGATTCAGCTCAATCCTAAAACATCTTAGATTTTTGACAGATAAAATTTTACGAAGCAAAACATAATATATAGTTGCACATGAGTTTCTGTTGATTTCTTAAAGGTGTTATGAAAAATATGATGGAACACGTTGCGAAAATCGAAAAAAAACAGAGGAATCGCGCAAGTTTATTTTTACTCTTATAATGAAGATGTAATTATAAAAACCATAGTTAATTGTGAACGCGATACTGACAGTTGATTCAATGATGATGGATATGGCCATCTATATGATCTTTAATAATCATTAGAGTGACCATCAATATGATCATCAATATGACCATCAATTTGATCAATAATAATATGACCACAAATATGAATTTGACCATGAATATAACCATGTTCATGGCTATATTCTAGGGCAATTCGTCGCAGGACAATTCGGCGCGGTC
>OY365814.1:9774336-9797222 GCA_959347315.1 Bimastos eiseni
AATCCATATAGGAAGCCTACAAAGTTACGCTCCTTATGTTCAAATTCTGTTTCCTGTAAAATCTTCAGCTAGTTGCTGAGTTGGCACTTAATTAACCTAGTCTTGATCTGTTGAGGCGATCTTATGTGTACGACCTTTTGATGAATACCCTTTTGGTGAAGCTGACTCAATAGTGAAACTTTATTTAAATGTTGTGAAAATTTACTTGTGAAAAGAACTTTGTTGAACAGAGATATTACATGACTGATGCTAAAACGATAACGGAAATTGGGATGGAATACAGTATGAATTGAATAAACACTGATGGTGATGTTTAAGAGACCAATATCTGTATACGTATATGGTGTATAATGCATATATGCACATAGCTATACATTAACAACTGTTTTTTATTGATCCAACAAGTAAAGCAAAAACAGACATAATTCAAATCAAATTATTCAGGAATGGAGCCAATAAGGAAAAAAACCCAAAAGGACACAAGTCCCGTAGTCGGGTCACCCTAGTGTTATTAGTAATCATGGCAGCTGGTATGTAGATGAAACATGAAGAAGAACAAATTCTTAACTAGTTAACTAAGTGCTTGATGACGATAATGACGATAAGTTTGTGCATATAAGTGTACACATGACCGGAAATTATCAGATAAAAAATATTCGCGTATTCTTTTTTTAAGTGTATGGAAACTTTTTTGGTAGCGTATCTCCTCTGGTAGGCTGTTCCAAGCTTTTGGGCCAAAGTATCTAATTGAAAACATTCGTGTATTGATTCTACAAAATACAGGTCTGTAGTTGGCGGAGGTTCGTACATTGTATAGGTTTAAAACAGATAGGGAGGAGTAAGTAGTTACTGAACATAGGGGGTAGTTGACTGTGTGTGTATTTATACATGAATTGAAGAGTTTGGTACTTGGTCAGCTGTTCAATAGTCAAAATCCCAAGTTCTTTGTAGATGGGTTGGGATGAAGCGAGAAAGTGACTGCCATTTATCATACGGAGAGCTCTCTTTTGCAAAATACCAAGGTGTTTTAATCTTGAGGGATAATATGAAGCCCAGATGATGTTGTGCAGTACGATAAATAAGGGTGGATCATAGTGTAGTATAAGCTAATTCGTATACTGGGTGGCAATAGGTGCACAACTCTAGCCATTATTCCTAAATTTTTAGCCATTTTAATTGATATATGTCGTATATGATCATTCCATGTGAGATGTTGATCAATTTGAACACCCAGAAACTTGGTTGTTATTACTTTCGGTATTGGTATGTTATTTAAGTTAAGCTTTCCTTGGATTTTAGGCATCTGTTTGCGATGGGAGCTAAATAAAATGCAGGTTGTCTTAGTGACATTCAAGGACAGCCTATTTGACCTGAACCAGTCACTAACATGCTCCAGCTCCCGGTTCACTATTTCAAATAATTTTTCGTATGATTTATGGGAAGCAAAGATGTTTGTGTCGTCAGCAAAAAAACACATATACCTATGTATGCCTATACATGGGTATGCCTATACCTATGCATATATCTATGTGCGGAACGGTGGCTGATCGGTTTGAGTGGTCGGCCAGTAACACTCCATGTGGCTGAGCGCGCGGGTTCGACCATCGTCTGAGGCGTCACTGTGTATGAACCTTGAGCAAGTCCTTGGCACAAAATTATTGCTCTGCAGTAAAACTGCAATTGCGCCGTCGAGGCGTGTGCACTTCTGAGCAAAAGATGTTGGAAGAAGAGCGATATCAAATTTCAAGAATTTCAATTTCAATTTCATATGCATGTTTGTGCATATATGTATATACATGTATTATGTATATATTATTTGTGTCAATTGCTTAGATATCGAGACCAGATGCGAGTGACAAAGGGTCGAAGAAGCGCCTGATAATTCAGCCTGGCTACTCATGGCGAGAGAGCGTTCGCCGGACACACTCCAAGGCATTGCATAGATTCAGAAGCACAATGTCCAGGTCCGTTCCAGATGATCTGTTCCAGGTCGGCCTGAAACTGGCCATTTTCGGAGGATTTAAGCCGAAACCAAGTCCAAGCGACCACCAGTCAGTGGCTGGGAAAGCAGAAGTCAATGTAATTATAACAGATCGCAGTTTAAGCTCAGGTCCAGATGTTGGCGATGGACAAACAAAATGCGACCAAGCAGACAACGCCAATGGCAGCAACCGACCCATCGTCGACCAATTGCCAACAGCAACAGCAGCAACAGATGCAAAGGAGGAGGACACCGTCATGTGACATGAACAAAAAGAGAGGGATCGTTCATTACTCAGTTGAATTCGTTCGCAACAGTAAAACCTTAACTAAAGCGATTTTCAATGACTGCGTATAATATTATGCAAAAGACTAACACGTTCTGGTCCTCCGATGACTGCTCTCAAAATACAACTCATTCATGGTGCTTACTTTGTCTGACACCCTCAACGCCATTGAGCATTGGTTGAACTCCAGCCTGAAGATCTAATAGTCTTTAAGCAATATTTTAGTTCGTACTGCTATAGACAATTAGATTATATAATATATATATAATGTATATATAAATGTTTGTATAGGCATGGTTGAGACTTCTGTGAATTTGTCGGTCTTGTTTTCCGAACGATAATTGTGCATGTTTGATCATGCTTAAGCAGAAATAATGTTTTATCATTAAGTATCTCAATAATTATTGTTCATGCATCGAGCATAGCATGCATCGCAACACGTATTCCGTATTTATTATCAAACGCAATGCAACCGGTCACCAGCATTATTTTGTCACGTAGGCTACTTGTGGATCTGTTTGGCTTTGCAGTAAAATATTTTTTTAGTGCATCGTTTCTTTATATTTTCTTCTTTCGCATAGCCTACAACTCAGATGTCAGTTTCGAATGAGTAATTTTTAAATAAATAGCTAGTGATTTACCAAATTGATTCATATTTCAAATTAGACAACGTCTGATCAAATCCACCAGAGACCGAGGTGGCTGCTGTTGGTTGCATCCTTGGGACTTGATGAGAATTGCTACCAGATTTGCACCCGTTGCATTGGACCTTTGTCCCTAGCCGTACCCGACCAATATTCTAAATAACTACACGACCATACCCGTACCTGCGGGTCTACCAGACACCCGTTCTCATGGTTTCGGTCAATACAAGGCCAACTGAGGTGTATCTCAACATGTATAGCATAATTAAAAGGCTGATTACGATATTAGCAGTAGTAGTAGACCTAGTAGTGGAAGTAATGGATGAAGTAGAATTGGAGGTAGTGGAGGTATTAGTGGTATTAGTAGTAATAGTTTAGTAGTAATGAGCTGTCGGCTTAAGGAACCTGTCACATGTAACTGCTATAGTGTATCAATTGCATTGTACGTTGTATTTCCGTGGCCTATATATCCTCCGTTGGCGGTTGTGTAAATTCCTGTATGTATATTATATAATGAATAGTATATGTTATATAAACATGTGTCCATTACTTATCTCTCAAGCCAAGTAAGAGACGATGATGTGACAGTAAATAAATAAATATATATTACGTCGAAACGTTTTCTAGCTGTGCTAAAAGACGAGGCCAATTTGCATATAATTTAGCAGCAATTACTAATGTCAAGTTCTTGAATACATACCACGGACATATGGCATGCTGTGTACACATATCAGTGTAGTCTACATGTATTATATATGAGCACTGTATAATATTGATATATATATATTGTTATGCTGCGCTTTATAGTTACTAGAAATAAGACAGTTAGTGAGTAAACTATTTCTTTCGCCATAACAAAGACACAACCTACACAAACGTTCGTAGAAACGAAGTGCGGAAGCACGTTGACAGACTCCTCTTCCAACGGAAGGGACGCACTACCGACAGCAGTCAACAGAAAACAACTCAGACGGTCCTTTACTCGACCGAGAAGCGGAAATACTAAGGTCAAACGTAGACACTTAGTCTTTTTAACAACTGGAGATGTTGGTCAGCCTTAACTACGACGTAGCTACCTGAAACAGCAACGAGCCTGCTACGCGACGTTACTCCTTAACTATCTGATCCAACACTCCCAAAAACTCTCATTGCACAGCCTTATATACACAGCAGATAACCTAATGTGCACTCTCTATGTACACCTCAGTACACATCGTAGGCCCGCTTTGGTTCTTCGCTACACCTTGTGCCTACGAGTCTACGACCAACGCACCTGCTCTAGGATGGTCTCAGATCATAGTCAATGCACCCGCACCTAACAATATATATATATATACACGCACACATACAAGGTGGGCCATTAAAAAGTAATTCCCTTAGTTTTTTTGGCCAAAAGTAGAGATTAGCAAACGAAATTTTACTAGCACAAAACTAATTTGTACCTGCATATAATGGCCAAATTTGAATGACAAATTTTAAACAGAACAAAAGTTATGTCACTTTTAATGAGTTCAACCGCGGTTTTTTGATGGTCAGAAGCATTCAACGCAGGAATAAGCGACAAAACAATTTTATGAAGTTACTTCTCAAGTTATTGCTGTAAAGCAAACTTTAGAATTATCATTATGGGGAACCAGCGTATATAGACATCACTTTGACGTCATTTAGCGAGCCGTCGATCAAATTGGTAAACTTAACTTTTGGCTTTGGCAGATTATTATCACCGAGACTTAAACGCTCCTCAGCACTGAATGTTCGCGACACGAAGCGTGTGTTTCTCACGGATGAGAAGAACTCTACCTCAATCCACCAATTAGCATCCAAAACAATCGGGTTTGGTCCAACGGCAATACACCCGATGTCAAACCTGGTCGACTGATTGTTGAACGCAAGAAGTTCGCTTCACATGTTATGATATCGGCTGGTGTTTGTTTTGGTGGCAAAAGTCGACTTCATTTTGTTGATGAGAAAGCCAAAGTGGATGCAGTACATTACGTTGGTCGACTTCTTTTACATTTAACATCCGATTGCAAACATCTGCTGCCAGCTGTATTTATCTTTCGTCAAGACGTGGCACCAGCGCATACTCCTCGACTCGCGTAAAATTGACTCAGAGTTAATTGCCTTGGTTTCATTGAGAAGGACCAATGGCCTCTAGCTCACCGTACTTGAACCCCTTGGATTATCACCTGTGGGATGCTATGCTCGAGAAATACCACACTCTGCGACCAAAACCAAAAACGATAAGAGATTTGAAGTGACTTCGTAAAATCGTTTATGTTACTTTTTTCTGCGTTGAATTCTTTTTGTACGTCAAAAAACCGTGGTTGGACTCACTAAAACTGATATAACTTTTGTTCTGTTTGAAATATGTTTGTAAAATTTGGCCGTTATAAAAAATTATGTACATATGAATTAGCATAGCACCTGTAAAATTTAATTTACAAATACCTACTTTCAACCGAAATATTAGCAACAGATCCGAGGGGTTACTTTTAATGGCCCGCCCTTTATATGCCTGTTATGTGTACATGTGTGCATACGTTCATTCAATCATTCATTACTAAACTTTATATGGGGAACGGACATTTGCCCGGACATAAGCTTCCCTAAATGTATATATGCATGTATGTATGTACGGGTACATATATGTATGTACGTATGTGTGCATGCATGCATATGTGTACATGCATACATACATACATATACATACGTAGGCCTATGTATGTATGCATGCTTGTGTGCATGTATATGCATGTATGTCTATATGCATGCATAATGCATATGCGTGTGCATACGTGCATACGTGCATACGGATGCACGCACGCATGCACACTGTATACGTGCGTGCGTACATACATACATACATACACAAATACATACACACATACATATATACATACACACATACATACATATATACATACATACATACACAAATACATACACACATACATATATACATACACACATACATACATATATACATACATACATATATACATACAGACAGACAGACAGGCAGGCAGATAGATAGACATGACACAACACAACACATGTTTGTATGTATGTATGTATGTATATATGCATGTATGTATGCGTGCTCGATGCGTTCCGCGGGTCGGGATCGGGTACAGGTAAAACCGGGGTCCCTAGTATAGCCCATTTTGCGAATCCTTTGAAGGATGAGCTCATGTTGTGGTCTAGGGTGTCGAAAGCCGCGGACAGATCGAGTAGACCAAGGATCGCGTGATCACCAGCATCGACCGCCTCAATAAGAACAGTGAAAACTTTTAGTAGCGCCGTCTCAGTAGAATAAAACCTTCTGTAGGCGGATTGATGATGAGGGAAAAGATCCAATGATGTTAAGTAGTCGGTGAGCTGTCTACAGACGCAACGCTCGAGAAGCTTAGACAGGGTAGCCAGGTTGGAGATCGGTCGGTAACTGGCCGGAGAGTCGGCAAGCAGTGAGGGCTTCTTCAGATGAGGGGTAATATATGATGACTTGTAACGAGCTGGAATAACCGAGGAGGTGAAGGAGACATTGAAGAGGTTAGTGATGTAAGGAGCGAGCAGTTCAACACAAGACTTAAGAAGCGGATCAACGGCTGAGTGCTTATCCGGTGTTTCGCCAACCAGCCGAATCACTTCATCCGGCGTGACCGGAACAAGGTTCTCAAAGCATAAGTCCGAGGGATAATCCGAGCACTCTACCAAGGAGGCGCCCACCGTAGAAGCTCTAATATCTCCCACCTTAGAGTCGAAGAAGTCAGCAAGCGAGTCGGCGGTGATGTCAGATGGTGGAGCCGATACATCACCACGGCACAGCACGTCGTCTATCAGCCGCCATAGAGCACGAGGATCACGACGAGAGTCCACGCTGGTTTTCCAGCAGCTGCGTCGTTTTTCAGATGCCAGGCTATGCAGAGAGCCAAGTGACTGAAGCCAGCGGTCACGTGCGCAGTCTAAACCCCATCGACGAGAGCGGCGCTCAAGCCTTCTCGACGAACGCTTCGCTTCACGACAGTCCCGGTCGTACCACAGGCGCGACTTCGTCCGCCGTACACGTCTCGACAATCGGCGTGTGTTCGTCTAGCAGCTCACTGACGACGCAGTCGAACGTCTCAGCCATGCTCTCGGCAGACGTTGCCGCCCGAGTGGAATCTGGGCAGCAGAGGCTGGATGAACGGAAGGCAGAGTGGAACATGTCGAGGTCAAAATTTCTCCATGAACGACGATGACTGGCTTCATAGACCGGTGCGGTGGAAGGGGCGACGATGAAGGGCCATTTGACGAGGCAATGATCCGACACCCCGCCCGCGAGGACGGCGACATTAACCATGGGCGGTCTGTGCTCACATCACGTGACGACCACATCGAGCATGCCTCGCTCCGTGTGGGTGCTCACCTCGACATTCTGGATGGCGCCAACCTAGACGAGCATCTTCTCTACAGCAACCGTCATCAGGTCGTCACTCCTGTCAAATCTGATGTTCAGATCTCCCGTGATGACGTAGGGGACAGCGTAAACTGAGAGATGTTCCAGCAGCGACCGGAACTCAGAGTGGAACGACGGAGTGGGCCTCTGAGAATCAAGTCGGTAGACTTTCACGACGACGCATGGGGTTCCAGACGATACCCCCCGCCCACGAAGATATTCGAACGCGTCGGGGGTGAACGGTTGCGTCTGTAAATGTTCAATTTAATATTCGACAGGCGAGTCTCGCAATGTAAAATCAGATCTTATTAACAGATCTGAGTGGAAATAAGAGGCGCATTTAAGAGTTCATCTGATCCTCTTTCTGCCTTCTGGGGATTCTCCTCGCTGTCCTTGACGTAACCTTCTGCTTCACTCAGTTGCTCTGCTTCACCTTTCTTGTCAACGAGACTTAGCTCAGTTTCTACAACGCTGCATCACGTCTTTTGGTAGGAGCTGCCTAATGAATTTCCTAACTCTTCTGTTCCTCCATCATCACCGCTTGTCATCCCACATCTGTCTCAATCTCGCAATCTATCCTTATTAACAGATCTGAGTGGAAATAAGAGGCACCGTTAAGAGTTTGTCAGATCCGCTTAAATTCCGTCTTCTAGGCATTCTCCTCGCTGTCCTTAACGAATCCACCACTCTCGGGCTTTCCATTATAAACTTAAGCATAACCTTTTTAAGACCTCTTACCGATACGCGCTTGGTCTTCTTTCTTCCAATCTTCGACCAAAACGACACCCGCCTTGGCAGCTACTCTGCTTCCTATGACACCCTGGAAACCGAACTCGGACCTCCCATATGCATGTACTACACAGCGCTCGTAAATACACGTATGCTGGTGCCCTGCGCTTCGCTTTCAAAAGTCGCATTAGAAGTTTGGAGGTTACGATTGCGATTACGATCCTGCACCAGTGAGGGATTACTCATGGACATCGTAACCGTGTCTGCGAACGTTGTCACAAGTAGTCGTTCGACTCACAACATCCATGTCATCTGTCAGTTGCCGAAGGGAAAACGTTGGTTAGTTACAAGCTTGTGCGTGGGCCCGCCACTGGTGACTCTTTCAGTTTACCGATTAATGTTGTGATATTAATCGTTTGTAATGACATTTAACATAATAATAGGCTAGCGCAGTTGTCGCCTCTGAGTTGATATCAAAGGGGCGCTATAAATTTTTTTTATTGTATACGACATTGGCGTTTTAAGTTATTCGTTGTTTGCCGTGCTTATTAATATTAGGACCACACTCGTAACTAACGGTCTATTTGTTGGATTTACCACTTGTTAAAAGACATTCCAAGACTTTTTACTTTGTGTCCTATATATTTCCCATGACTTTCGCGACTAATGGACTCTCGAACTGCACGATATAAGCATTTATTGCTTAAATTATTCAGTTAAATTTGTTACGCGTGCAATGTCACACCGAAGTTTGAATCTGAGGCGCCAGAAGTAGATGCACTTAGATTCGAAGTCCTTGAAAGCCACGAAGAAATAATGAGTTTTGAGCCGCTTTCTTAATTAAAGCAGTGAATGTGAGCTCCTAATTAGATAGTGGCAGTCGATTACATTCTCTATAGGAGCAGAGGCATGAAATGCATGAAAGCCCATAACTGTTCAGCATCGCCACCGTGGTTCACCTAAAGACTTGTAGCCTACTTGATTATCGAAGGCAACGAGAAGGGATGTTAGGCGTCAGTAGAGCATGAAGATAGGTAGATGCACTAATCCTGAGGGCTTTGTAAGTCAAGCATGCCAACTTAAATTTTATCCTGAAGTCAACACGAAGCCAATGTAGCTGATGAATTAGAAATGAGGAGCATGTTCGTAGTGGGACACGCAACATTCATTACTCGAGCTAAGGTGTTTTAGATACGTTGCAGCCTTTTCAGTTCAACGTCTAAGAGACCGACAAAAAACGAATTAGACTCGTTTCCTACGACCGTCAATTCAAGGCGTGAGGAGACAAGTGAGCAGGCTATGGATTCCGACCTATTCTTAGATAGAGCTGACATGATGTGACGCATTGCCTTGACGTGATTGAAATACGATTTACAAAAGGTTTGCCATGTGTGGTCTAAATGTAAGCTTGCTGTCCAGTGTTACCTCAGGTGTTTTGATTTTATTAGAAAGTGGTCCAGCTGTGCTTGTTAAACCATATGGCGTACAATAACTCATCGTGTGACTTAGAATTACGAATGATTTCAAGTGTCAAGGAAAAACGCTTGAAAAGAAGAAGAAGAAGAAGAGGATTAGGAGGAGGAAGACGAAGAAAAAGAAGAAAAGAAGAAGTCTTCCTATAAGAATTGAATTCGACGAACGATGGCGATTACTGTGCTTCAGTTATCCTCGAAATTGCAGCATAAACAAATACGACGAATATGACGAAGACGAAGACGACGGCGTCGGCGACCGATTTCTGGAGAAGAATCGAAGGAAGGTCGAAGGACGAAGCGGCGCAGATGATGGCAACATTTGTCAGGCAACGGATTAAACAGGGAAGTAGGATCAGTTGATGAGCAGAAGAGGAGTCTTGGCGGCGGCCGACCTCTTCCGTCCATCACAGACCCTCGATATAATGAGTCGACCTATCCTTGGACGCAGCCATGCTACTGCTTCTGCTGCGGAGACAGGAACTTCGTGCGTTATCTGCATCTATGCATTACCATTGCCGGCAATGAAACAAATGAGGCTGTGCTCAGCCTCCTCTGCTATTGGTTGATTCCAGCAGGTCCAAGATGTATATATAATCGATAACTTCTTCCAGATAATCCATAATCGCATAAACTGTTTATGTCTGAGCGCATTCCAATGGATGAAGTGTTCCATTGCGTTTAAACATTAGGCTCATGAGCGTTAAGAGTCTGGCCAAACGTGGTCGGTCATGCATGACACACTAACACGTGATCAGCAGATCATCAACTGCAATCGAACAACGCTTCATGGTTCGACGAACACCAGAAATCGAAGAGCTCGATGGATTTCGCTTGAAGTCATCAAGCGACGCTCATATAAATCACGGCTCCTTCTCCTTGTATCTTTTATTTACTCAGAAAAGACCTTCACCTTTCAGCTGCTGAGATGCGAAACTTAGAAACGTAATTAAATGTAAACAGTTTTAATTTCAAGTAAACTAATAGTTATTAAATAATCCAGTCGAATGACTTCTATTGCTCGATAATTCCCAAAGACAGCGATCGGTGGTCGTCGCTTCAGGTGATGTTACAAAAATCATGAAACACATGAGTCTACATGACTAAAAAAAGTGAGAAATAGATTAGATATGGATGAAGTTTGCAAGCAGGACCATTATCTGCAGCAGCATATTAGCCTTAAATCTTAGAGAATGAGATTCAGACTTTGATAGCAAAATAGTTGATGATACACAGATGAACTGTGTGAGTACGTACGTACATGTAAGCAGACGCTTTGCTTCTATACAGATTGAGGCTTTCGCAATATTCATGTATTCGTTGTTTAAATGCATGGACTGCTGTGAAGCTGACAAAGCAGATCTTGTTTTTCCGTTGCTTGATTGAAGAACCGTTCAACAGCAGAATGGCTTTTTAATGGCCATCGATTCCATTCTGTTTACTTGCCTTCTGCCGTTTCCCTCAGTCTAATAGCGACCGTCGCTTTTACAACAAAGCTGCACGATTACAGTAATTTCTTATTATGCACCTACGATCTGATAACGTTCTGGTAGATTTGTGTAAGTCCTATATATCAACGAATGACATATTTGTCAATAAAGTTGATTATTGCGAAATAAAGACATCGTTTGTGAGTGAACGTGTGTAACCAACGAGTCGGACGTTTCTGGCAAAAGATGACTCCAGGCTGGTGTAGAGCCGCGATTACGGGTAGACAGTAGACGCATGAATGGGAAGTAGGTAGCGGAGCTTGCGGACGTGCAACGCACCCTTCTCATCGTCTATCCTAACTCTAGGCGTCCTCTCTTCTCCAAGGTGAAGTCGTAGTTTTCTGTATTATTTGCCTGCATAAAGTCGGTTCACATAATATTTCACTCAGTTTTAATCAATTGCTTGCACAATATTTGCCTGGCATCTTGCACCCTGTTATCCCAGCCAGCTGCCATGCAATAGTCCCTCATTTCTTTCCACTGTTAAGCGCTTCACTTGTATCTGCCAATCATCCTTTTTCTTCTCATCCGTTGGAACCCCGCAGCATACATTGTACCATATACAATCTCAGACCTCCAAACCGTTCATTACCTTTGTAAATTCACAGCCAGATATCATAATTTCTAGAACCACATACTCTGTCCAATAACAGCCCTTCGTGACAAAAGCTCTTCTATTTTAACCTATCTCATTGGAACAAAGCATAATTTCGACATGTCGTGTATGCCTTCATCGTTTTTCCCGATCCTAAGACCTTTCTGGAACCACATCCTCTGTCGTTTCTTCGTCTTGCTAATCCCATTTTCTAGAGACATAAATTTAAATCATGGTCCTGTTAATTTGTTATCCGCTTCTAGTCCTCCTCCGTCTCATTCTGTTGCAACTTTTTCTGCTCCTTCTCCATGATCATCTCCTTCTCCTACTCATCCGCTTAACGCACCATAATACCAAAAAAAATCAAATTGTTACTATGTCCATTGAAAAACACGTGCACACTCCTCAATAAGTCAAAGATGTGGTCCTCTCCACTCACTCTCCCCTCCAGACTAATTTTCCTTAGCTTATGTGGCTTAATGAAAACTTGGTTCACCTCAAATACATATCGTTCTAAACGAGATCTGATGACCATCCTTCTTCCAATTGCAGCCCTTCGTGACAAAGGCTCTTCTAGTTTAACCAATCTCACTATGCCACTGCAACAACACTCATGTTGTAACTCCTTTCTCAAAGATGTCAGCTCTTTCTCTCGATGCCTTGAGCGCACGTACACACGAATCCGTGCACCACCACTACTCTCTGCCCTAAGAGCAGCCACAATAAATGCCATCATCTTCTGGTAATCTGGTTACGGCTAGACAGAAGTTTACTCCCCACTAATTCACTCCCGATCATCTAACCCTCGCCTTCTCTGGAAAGCAGTAAAGCTTCTCCTCCAATGGAACTTTCCCAGCCACTTCAAAACTCTCTTCCATCTTCTTCAGTAGCTGAATAGTTTTGTTCTTTCTTAATTACCACTCTCCCTCTTTCTCTCTCCTTCTCTCTCCTTCTCTCTCCTTCTCTCTCCTTCTCTCTCCTTTTCCCTCTTCAGTTATTCCTTTCCAAAACGACAATTGATTCACCTCCAGATACTCTCTCTTCCATTCATTAATGTCCACCTTCCATTCATCCATAAGCATTCTAATTCTCTGTCTTTCACTCAAAATGATAACACTGCCTTTTAAAAATTCTACCCGATTCCTCCTATTTCCCCCCAATCCTACCCCACCTTTTAGACTCTAAACAACAACCTTCTTAGCCGTCCGACTGCTTGCGTGCCTGACTCTAATAATGTTGAATCTGTCTATCGATTCTGTTTCGACCAAGCACCTGTGAACCAGCTGATTCCCGTAGACTTCACCCCCTTGGGAGTTGTATAGCGTACACGCTCGTAATCGTAATCGAGATTACGATTTCTCATGCTACCGCAACGAGTAGTACGCTAGAAATGCCACTCATGTTACCCAACATGGGTAGCATTGGTGGCATGGGTAGCAATGGTAGTATTGGGACTAGCATGGGTAGCATGGGTGGCATGGGTAGCAATGGTATTATAGGTGGCATGGGTGGCATGGGTAGCAATGGTTGCCTAGGTAGCACTGGGTAGCATGGGTGGCATGGGTAGCAATGGTAGTATTGGGACTAGCATGGGTAGCATGGGTGGCATGGGTAGCAATGGTATTATAGGTGGCATGGGTGGCATGGGTAGCAATGGTTGCCTAGGTAGCACTGGGTAGCATGGGTGGCATGGGTAGCAATGGTAGTATAGATAGCATGGGTAGCATGGGTAGCATGGGTAGCATGGGTGGCATGGGTAGCAATGGTAGTATTGGGACTAGCATGTCTAGCATGGGTGGCATAGATAGCAATGGTAGTATAGGGACTAGCATGGGTAGCATGGGTGGCATGGGTAGCAATGGTAGTATGGGTAGCATTGGGTAGCATGGGTGGCATGGGTAGCAATGGTAGTATAGGTAGCATGGGTAGCATGGGTGGTATGGGTAGCAATGGTATTATCGGGACTAGCACTAGTAGCATGGGTAGTCAACGATCAATGGATCCAGCTATCCAGCTGAGTAGGCCATTGGTCTGTCTTTACATGTGGCGTTTAAGACTTGCTTGAACTCATCAGTGCTCGTTCAGCAAGAGCAAGTCAACTGGAACGCATGGAATATCATTAATAGATGGATGCAAGACAGGCATCAATGTAAACTGGTCTGACACAGTTTCGGTGTATTCTATGTCCTGTCTGTGCGCCAACGCCAGGGAAGACGAAATCTGCCTCCTTCTTCCACCTTGTTGTTTCTTCTTTAGTATTCATCGTCGCTTTTAAATGGCGTCTCACGCTCTTAACTTCTACGCATGACGCTCATTTAAATCGTGTGAATGGGATCGAATAATCCATCGAATCTTCAAACTGTTAAATGTCTCGCAGTCTTGTTGACATGGTCAGCTTATTTACTGATCAATCAACGGCGTCTGCTGCTCTTTTGCCACCTGTGTCACCTTCTACCTACCATGCTTTGATTCGCGGCCGCATCTGCGCATCTGCGCAAAGGTTGACTTGGAAACTATCTTTGTTGGACTCTTTTTACTAATATTTCAAATCTTCGGTCTGTTTCTAAATGCCACTGTTCGTCTTATTGGAGGCGCCTCTAGGTTTTGGTCTTTTTCTTCATTAACGCGTCATGCTCTGCACTGGCTCCCCATTCATCAGCATATCTTGTTAAAGATACTGCAGAGTGTCCTTAGTCTCATACACGATTTTCTTGTTGGCTCTGTTCATTACACCGTAGGCCTATTGACGTCTGCATTTTTTTCTCAATCGATAAACCATTCGACCGTCTGACCATCGTCCATCGACTGTCCCTTGTACGCATACGGCTACTGATCAATCCAGGAGATTTGTCTATGTAGGACCCACCACTTGAAATTATCTTTCCCAAGAGTTATTTTACGACTACTCGTCGTCTCGGGGTAACCTTACCTTTCACCGATCGGGGATTCTTACCTCTCAGGGTATCCTTACCTATCAGGGAATCCTATCAGTGTACTTTGCCCTTCGGAGTATCCTTATCTTTCGGGGTATCCTTACCTATCAGGGTATCTTCACCTTTCGGAGAAACCTCACTTTCATGCGCAATTGTCTTATTGGCTCTGTTCCGTCATACCTTACTGATATTTTGTATCGTAAACCACCATTGTGGGATCGTTGCCTTCATATGTTCTCGAGTTGACCACCTCAATTCCCTTCTCATTGGTCTTCAAAAGGTTAGTCTCTGTCCTCTTCAGTCAGTACTTAACCCCTTTCCTGTGGAATTTATATGGAAATAGCTTGATTTAGAACGTATATGTACGTTCATCACAGGAAAAGGGTTAAGACAGCTGCTAGACTGATAGCTCGCGTTTTCCCGTTTCTGTAGAATCTCAACCTTTATGTTTGACGAACTTTACTGGCTCCCTCTCCATGCGAGCATGCAATTCTAATCTTCAAGGCTCAGTGGGGTCTTGCCCCGAAGTAGCTACTAAAATACTACTACTACAACTATATAAAAATAATTGACGTAATACTTCGGCCTCATTCGACCTTATTCATTCAGCTTCCTACCTCCGTCCACTTCGCTCGTTCAATAGACTTGACCTCTTGGTTCCTCGAACAAGAACAGCTATGGCTCAGTCTCGATCCTTTGCTTAAATGTGTCCCTCTCTGTGGAATGCGCTTTCTTCATCTGTTCGCTCTAAAATTTCACCTGGCAATCTCTCATCCTCTTTCGCTTTCTCAAAACCTGCTCTTCTCGCGGGAACTTAGAAATGAGTGCATCATGATTCGCCTTCCTAAATGGCGCTGCACAAATTTAGGATTATATTTCGAGAGAATGGGGCTGCGGTTCCATGGTCGTTTCACACGTACATGTACATAAATGTGGTTCTTTATGACTAGACCAAATCATTGTATACATCTGTAGGTCATTGTTATGGAGCTCCGTTTTCCGCCTCTTTCACGCTGCATAGCAAGAATCACGTTTGACCCATTCATTCATCAACCACAATGCGATCGACCACATTCGCCATCTCATACATGCCCAGGACCTACTAAGCAACAGTCCCAGCGGTCCTTTAAAACAGCGATTCCCAACCTGTGGCCCGCGGGCCAAAAGTGGCCCGCCAGGCCTCCGAAAGTGGCCCTCGACCTATAAAAGATTTTAAAAATATACGTTGAAAAAAATGAATATTTGACAGAATAGTTATTTTCTACTATAAATTGTTATAATTATTTTGATGATGTCTGTAAGTGACTTCAAATGTACTATATTGAAGTTCAATTTAACAATTATATATGTTTTAGTACATCTCTAGTCACGAGGTTAGTCTAAGACTCTAAGTCAATAAACCGCCGCTAATACATAAGTATTCTTTATTGCATAAAATAATTATTTTAACCCTGTGGCCCATCATGTCCTCGTACTAAATAAAAGTGGCCCTTAGTCGAAAAAGGTTGGGAACCACTGCTTTAAAAGACTACACATATGAGGCAATATGCAATGTTGACTAGCCCTTCCATTCGCAAGGCGCTTGTCAAATTAGATGTCGGTTATTGATGCCTTGCTTGGCTGCAACAGAGTTGATTTTGACACGTGATCATCCGTTCATGCTATACATGTAATTATACTGTGGCGAGTCAGTTTTAATTCATTAAACGAAGATTATAGTAATAATAATAATAATAATAATAATAATAATAATAATAACGCAGTTGCCTTCATAGGCTCTTTTGTGCAGCTTAAGTTTAACCAAACAATAGTAATAATAATAATGAAAATGCATCATCATTTAATAATAATAATAATAATAATAATAATAATAATAATAATAATAATAATAATAACAATGATAATTCGACATCATATTAGTAGTTTCTGAGACCCTGGAGGAACGAGCACCTCAGGGCAAAAAATGATAATAATGATAATTATTATTAATTATTATTATTATTATATTAATTGCTATCAGTATAATTAGCAAGCAGTAATAATAATAATAGTATTAGTGTCACTATTATTAATAGTATAATTAAGTTATAATAATAATAATAATCATACTCATTATTAATATTATTATTATTGTCATTACTATTGTCATGATTATAATTATTATCATCATTATTTTAATTATATTATCAGAATTACAATGATAATCATTATCATTATTATTCTCTTTATGCCCCAAGGTAAACAGGATCCCTCGGCGACTTAGAAGTTGTTAACTGTGGATGTAAATTGTCTGGAAATGCCCCTTCTCGTCGCAGCTTTTCACCATTCAACTGCTCTATAGTTCATCATCATATTTCTCTTGAACTCGACCTCTACGAAATTCAGCAACCACTCCTTTGTCTATACGGCACCATCTCTTTCGAACGGACTTACAAGAGATCTACGCCAATTTGTCCTCCTTTCTTGTCTCTTAATATAACCTCTCCTCCGCTTGCACTCTCGTCTACCATTTTGCACTCTCATCTGCTAATTTGCACTCTCATCTGTTACTTTGCACTCTCATCTGCTACTTTGCACTCTCATCTGTTACTTTGCACTCTCTTCTATTACTTTGCACTCTCATCTGTTTCTTTGCACTCTCATCTGCTACTTTGCACTCTCATCTGTTGCTTTGCACTCTCATCTGCTACTTTGCACTCTCATCTGCTACTTTGCATTTTTATCTGCTAATTTTCACTCTCATCTGTTACTTTGAACTCTCATCTATTACTTTGCACTCTCATCTGTTGCTTTGCACTGTCATCTGCTACTTTGCACTCTCATCCGTTGCTTTTCACTCTCATCTGCTACTTTGCACTCTCATCCGTTGCTTTTCACTCTCATCTGCTACTTTGCACTCTCATCCGTTGCTTTTCACTCTCATCTGCTACTTTGCACTCTCATCTGCTGCTTTGTACTCTTATCTGCTACTTTGCACTCTCATTTGCTACTTTGCACTCTCATGTGTTACTTTGCACTGTCATCTGCTACTTTGCACTCTCATCTGTTGCTTTGCACTCTCATCTGGTACTTTGCACTCTCATCTGCTACTTTGCACTCTCATCTGTTACTTTGCAATCTCATCTGTTACTTTGCACTCTCATCTGTTACTTTGCACTCTCATCTGTTACTTTGCACTCTCATCTGCTACTTTGCACTCTCATCTGTTACTTTGCACTCTCATCTGTTACTTTGCACTCTCATCTGCTACTTTGCACTCTCATTTGCTACTTGTAATCGCGACTGTAACTCGAGCTCTACAAGCTATCCTATCCACACTCCTCACTTCCTCCAACGCATGACCCCCGTCATCACCGATTGTCTCGTTAGCATCATGCTGTCTCCTCGGATTGACCTCTGGCACCAGGGCCAAACGAGCTTTGGCAATTACGGTCTTGATTTTGTTCGTCGCTGGTGTATAAACTGGTCTTGATTACGTGGTTTTTGCGGGCGGTTATACGTTATTTATGATTTACATCACATGTATTACCATCCTTTGTGTTCAGAGGCTCCACGCTTTGGTTGAAGGATGCTCAACTTCAAATCCAAGTTCCTGTTTTATTGGTTTGGTTTTCTTTCTTGATGATAGGATGATACAGAAATCTACAATTGCTCAATCGACGATTAGGTTGCGAAGGTCATGAACTCCATTCGCTATGCAGTCAATCAACCAGTCTGACGTCCGCGATATAATATGGCATGTGTTCAATATGGATTGCATTATATTTCTGACTTCTGACTTCTAGCGTTTGCGCTGCGGCCGAGTGTTTCATCTCTCGCTTGTTTACAATTTCTTCACGCTTGTTAGGAGGATTCGGTTTCTGTAATAGCGTGAGACTCAGGTCAGGATGACCCCATTTCGATGAATCCCACAGCAAAACAATTCCATTCAGATCATATGCAAGTAATTGGTTGACAAAACTATTGCACCCAATAACCACCGACAGGCGGCGCGTAAAGGCACTCAACAGGAAGACACAACCAGCAGAAAAGTAGAGCTAAAAATGATCTCCAGTTGCGCAATTGGCTGATCAATGGTCACGTGGTCATGAGCAACGAATCACGATGGAATGTCGGTAAGATTTACGTCTGTCGTTTTTGGTTTCTAATGCGCCACGTGTAAAGTTAAGTATTTCCTTTACAATCGCAAACAGATGAAACAACTGAGGCTAATATAATGAGTTTATAATATGCGTACTACTTCGTACATATAAAGATACATAAGCCTACGTAGGTCTATACATATAGGGGCTTGTTTTAAATATACATGTAAAGGCTTATAAGCCTTCTATTATATTGATCTACGTATGTATTTTTTAATGTAAGACGGCGTATGCTGCATTATAGGCCTATGTAGGCCTACGTAAAGAGCCTGGTGTGGAAACATCACCGCTGATAGTCACCTCGAACTTCAATGCTTCCTACGAAGGGTGAAAGCGAGTGGGTTACCTCCCGCCCCATCAGCCGGATGTAAATAGCATGATGAACGACGCAGACGCCAGGCTCTTGCAGACGGTTAGTTGGAACTCAGCTCACGTTCTTCGGGGTCTGTTTACACCCATCCTACGTAGGAGGCTGCTGTTTGCTCTACCGCCAGAGACCACTTCACTTCGAATTAAGCTGACGACGACAAGATGGCCATCATTTCATCTCACGAATTCTCTGTCGGACCGGTCGGGATTATTAGCTCTGAGTACCATCAAATTCCCTATTCAAAAACTTCACAGCTCTGTCTGAAATTAATCCATATTCTGCTCTTCTTTTAAGCCGAAAATCCCTCAGCAAGTCCTTGTTGGATTCACTCCTCAATCGACCATCACATGAAAGCTCAATTGATCACTTTCCTCGGCATATATTTCAGATGGCAATGCATCTTTTCTTGCGTACCCCTTGGCAACAGATGGCATACCCCAACGGGTACGCGTACCACCGGTTGGGAACTGCTGCTCTAGCCAGTGACATTTTGCTAAGAATAGTACTACTTTTGCATGATTATGACGACATCGTCACCAACTAATGATTGTTGTTACATTGTCATTTACAAAATAATCTTGGGTCTGGGAAGGAAATTCAGTAGCCAATCTCCTACCCCATTATATCCAATCTGCCTCCTTTGACCTATACCCATAGCGACGCCACTGCATGTAAGCCATATATCTTTGGTATTTAGCCCTTCTTCGTATAAAGATATATCAACTGATTACGTCAATCGATGGGTCCTCTATGCGTACAAATCCGAGTTTGATTCGCACAACTCTAAAGGAACGCTATTTCAAACAATTCTCAAATGAAATAACTCAATGAATATATATATATATATATATATATATATATATATATCTGAAGAGGTCAAGAAGTGCAAGACCCACCACCATCACCACTGTAATGCCAAGGCTGTTCGTAGAAATTAAGACCTCGTTATGATTTCTCAATTTGCCGCAAACAGAGCCAATGCAAAAGAATGTAGTTATACTGGTTCCAAGCGGCGTAAACCCTCACAGGATTCTCTGCTTGCAACGCATAGTAGGCCTACACATAGGCGGATGATCTTTTTCGTAAAGTACGCGACCATCCTAGCTACCTATCTGACCTCTCTGACCTCTCAAATGAACAGCACGTTCTTACTTGATACAGATATAATGTCATTCTCTTCTCGTAATTTTTTCTCGTACGAAATTACGTCGATTTGCATCAGACTTTGTCATAATTAGCTATCTGGGTATTTGTCACGACAGCGCTCAAATTGAGCAAACAAATAATTGAATAAAAAAGATGCTGCAAATTTTAAACAAATTTGATGTATTTTTATGAAACTGCTGAAGCAACCTTAATATCGAGCAGTGCTAATATTTGACAGAGTTGACCTAAAATTTAATTTTTGTTTTATAATATTTTAGTTAAACTACAACTCCGTTACTCTCATTTACCTTTACAACTCCGGCATTTTATTTAAAAATACACTGTCCATAATTTACAGTTACGCTTTTATGGAACTGTTGAAGCACACTTAACACTGAGCAGTGCTTAAATTTGACAGAGTTGGCCTAAAATTTCATTCTAGATCCTTAATAATTTAAAAAAATTTAATACAGCTCCGTAACTTTGATTTACATACATTTAAAACTCCGTTACTTTATTTAAAAATACGCAGTTCAAAGTACAGTCACTATTCATACTTAGTGATTAATTATTATTAAGTGTGCATAGCAATATGATACAGTAACCCCAATTATTCTAATGATAAATTATTTCATTTGTACTATTAACTAATCTCATTTATTTAAAGTCACGGAGTGGTAAACCATGATCAACTATCCATCGAATCGTATCTTGAACTCATTGGTTACATTGAGGTGCCAGAATGATGTAGGTGATAAAACAGACACAGATATTCCAATCAAAATTTTAAAAAGTCCTCTTAACACTTTCCAAAAGAAGCTGTTTCTGTTTCTTTTCTTTTGATCTAATTACTGTTTCTTTCTGCCCTGTCCGCAGCTACTGGTCGGTCGGTTTACGTCCTCTCTGAGGTAAAGATTGTGAACACAAAGTGCCATGCTGCTTGGACTCTAACATATATACACACACTCACAACGCATACACACATATAAACACAAATAAACATATATATAAAGACGTGTACAACAAATTCAACACATAATTACAACACATAATGTCCAAACTGAAATATCACTATCCATTAAGAGGAAGATGTATGTCCAAACTGATATATCACTATCCATTAAGAGGAAGATGTATGTCCAAACTGATATATCACTATCCATTAAGAGGAAGATGTATGTCCAAACTGAAATATCACTATCCATTAAGAGGAAGTTGTATGTTCAAACAGATATATCACTAGCCATTAAGAGGAAGATGTATGTCCAAACTGATATATCACTAGCCATTAAGAGGAAGATGCATGTCCAAACTGAAATATCACTATCCATTAAGAGGAAGATGCATGTCCAAACTGAAATATCACTATCCATTAAGAGGAAGATGCATGTCCAAACTGATATATCACTAGCCATTAAGAGGAAGATGTATGTCCAAACTGAAATATCACTATCCATTAAGAGGAAGATGTATGTCCAAACTGATATATCACTATCCATTAAGAGGAAGATGTATGTCCAAACTGATATATCACTAGCCATTAAGAGGAAGATGTATGTCCAAACTGAAATATCACTATCCATTAAGAGGAAGATGTATGTCCAAACTGATATATCACTCTCCATTAAGAGGAAGATGTATGTCCAAACTGATATATCACTATCCATTAAGAGGAAGATGTATGTCCAAACTGAAATATCACTATCCATTAAGAGGAAGATGCATGTCCAAACTGATATATCACTAGCCATTAAGAGGAAGATGTATGTCCAAACTGATATATCACTAGCCATTAAGAGGAAGATGCATGGCGAAACAGACATATCACTGGCCGATATCTATATAAATAAAGCGAAGACTATGTGTGTGTGCCCGTCACTGCTATGCATTTGCACTGTTTTACTCGAAACCTTCTTCTTTGGCTCGGGGAACACCTGGGATACCTAGCAGAGGTGTTGTTAACCCCGCAGCCGCCGTCTTCCTGATCTTCAGGAACAAAAACCTGTCTCAGCGCGTGCAACATCGTGTTCCCGAGCTAATGAGAAATATGCATGTCGAAACAGACATATCGCTAGCCAATAACGAGGAATATTCTGGTCCCAATTTTTCGTCCAGTGGATGGTCAACAAATTAAGTGGTTTGTCAGTGTTATACTTCTACTTGTTACTTTACTACGTCCGTCATTACTTTGGATGTTTTGCTAGATTTCTGTCAACGTAATCTCATGAGCATCAAAAGACAAAGTTTTCAGTTCCTGTATTACATTACCATGAAGAGTCACAGTAGACAAAAAAACAGGCGACGACGGTCCGCGGCTGACCATCAATTGAAATGCATGACTCACCTGTTAATTGTATCTAGTTCAACAACTCGTGAGAACACAATGAGTGAACATTAATTGCAACTTTGTAAATAATTTTATGGCTATGCGCACTTAAAAATGTTTCCTGTCATTGATTTAATTATAATAATTATTATTATTACAATAATTGTATGAAATAGTTCGTATTAATATAACTACATGTATGTCTAGCAGTGCTGTGCAGTTGTCAATGACGGGAAGTAAGTAAAGGCACTTTTAAGACCGATGAATCCACGACCATGAACTCAATTTTCATCAGTCTAAACACCAAGAAGTAGAGCCGGCTATACTTCTTGGT
>OY365814.1:9802422-9814922 GCA_959347315.1 Bimastos eiseni
GCCGGACAAGGCGTTCATCTGGTATGCTATGCTCATCGGATTCGCCATTCCCATGGTCCTCATCTCCGCTTTCTACGTACTAGTTATCCTCCGACTCAAGACTTGTGGTCCAAAGAAGAAGAATGGAGAACCACAGCGATGGTCGCATTCACACAAGCGCGTCACTCGCATGGTTCTGGCGGTCGTCACAGTCTATTTCGTCTGCTGGCTGCCCTACTGGGTCTTCCAGGTCATTCTGACTTTCCAGGATGACGACTACAAGGCTCCCGCTTGGCAGGTGCTTGCCTTTCAGTTTGCCATGATCCTCAGCTACACGAACAGCGTCTTCAACCCACTGCTCTACGCTTTCCTTGGAGACAACTTTCGACAGACGTTCGCTCGATCCATCACCTGCTACAGTCACCAGACAACGAGAACATCGACGCGCACGCGCATGTCAGAGATGAGTTGCCGTAGCAACCGAGGAACGACCCGACGCAGCCTCAGGAGCCACCCTCCTCCTCCTCCACCTCCGCCTCCGCCTCCTTCGCCGCCAACGACAACCGAGAGGGAGCAGAAGGAAGTCCGTGGAGAGATGAAGATGGAGATGGTACTGCTGCAGGTGCCGAACATCAGTGGGTCCTACAGTCTGTCGTCGTCGTCCATCTGCGCTCTCTCCATCATAGAAGACCTCCTCTATCGAAACGCAGAGGACGACTGTGGTGGCACTAGACGACATCTAGACGGACGATCGCAGCAGCAGCAAGAGGGGGAGGAGGAGGAGGAGATGGGAGAGAGGGATGCGGGGACGGAAGAACAGGGGATTCACGTGTCTCAGTTCTAGGCTGAAGAAGCCTTTTCTTTCTTAGTACAGACCATCGCTTAATTGATTCTCTCTGTGGTCTCAGCAGGACTTGTTGTCGAGTGCTTTCAACTCTATGTTCTTATGATTAGCAGCACAACTCCTGTCGTCTGCAACAAACTATAACAAACTATAGACGCATTAGCTATCGTTACGTTGTTAGTGTAAATAATATAAACGATACAGACGTAAAGGAAACTTTTTGTTTTCTTTATGCTAATGAATCATTTCGTTTTTCCAGATGGCGCTGCTATTGCGGAGGTCACAATGTGAAGAATTTACATGCCACCATTTAACTGGAAAATACATTTTTACCTATTTCCATTTTAATCTTCTTAGGGTGGACAAACATCTAGTTAGAATAACAATTACACACATCGTTTTGAATCATAATACCTGGCCATGTTGACAAAATAACAATACCGATAAAAGTAATAGAGATAATATTTATATATTTGTAATAAGAAAATGGTAATAACTATACTGGGGAATTGAGGAGTTCGCTTTCATGAAGTCAAAGACTTCATTCAATAATGTAGAGGTGATTTCTCCGAGGCGTTCCCATCTCCTGCCCTAGAAAGCAGATAAGTTTTCAAATGATCCTAAAATGCATAAGCACAGGATCTAGGGAACACGTGTAGCTCCCGAGGGAGGCCATTTCAAACCCTGGGACCAATGACTACCACTGAGAATGTGAGGTTTTGCAACCGACCAAAAACCCATCTCAGTAGAGCGAAGGGAAGGGAGCGACTAGTACTACTATAAGTCTCCTATTCCGGTTGACAAATGTCTATTATGTCGGCTGATGTAAAACCCAGTTGGCATCGCCAGACTAGAGAGACAACTCTAAACTCAATGTGCTGTTGGAAAGGAAGCCAATGAAGAACCCTGAACATATACCTTGTATCATGATCAGCTCATCACAGTACGCGATCAAAACAAGACAACCTGGCAGACCAGAATATAAGGTAAAACAGAGGTCAAGCTGCGCCGCAATAAAAAAAAGAGTAGTTGCAGCGCTGGCCGTTAGCAAAAGTGCAACACTCTGATGTCAAGGGCTATAGCTGAATAATTGCTGTAGCTGAATAATTGCTGTAGCTGAATAATTGCTGTAGCTGAATAATTGCTGTAGCTGAATAATTGCTGTAGCTGAATAATTGCTGTAGCTGAATAATTGCTGTAGCTGAATAATTCCTGTAGCTGAATAATTCCTGTAGGTGAAGAATTTAATAGCAATGTCACCCAAATCTAGATTCGTAAGTAGCTGTCTAGAACCAAACCACATGAATTTAGTTTTTCAGCATTTACATGTAGACCACTTTGTGCACTAATGAAAGCAGATTCCTGCCAGTCATTCGCAGTGTTTACAGTTTCTGCTTCAGTCAGTCAGTAAATCAGTCAGTCAGTCAGTTAGTCAGTTAGTCAGTTAGTAAGTCAGTCGGTCTTAGTTAGCAGCTTTTAACCTGTTGACAACTGAGTCAAATAGATTTAATTAAAAATGACTTCTCATTGATCGAACCGAAAGTTGATTACGATTACATTACTTACATTATGGATCGGTCGAGGATGGATTACGTTGCATTTTTAAAAGCGCTTACTTTAAGTTACTTACTCGCAGCAGAAATGATTCCACAGAATTTAGCAAACAAAGTATAGTGCCTACTAGTAGAAGTCATTTTATATGATAATGACCTTGGTATAATTATTATTTTCATTCTACCTTGCTACATACATCGTAGCATTGTGAATGTATGAAGCCAATAGAAAGTCATGGCACTATTACAAAACTGGACGTTTGTCCATTCTTAGAGGTTAAAGAACGTGTGAAATGTGTTTTCCACTCAAGGTCTCTCTCTCTCTCTCTCTCTTTCTCTGTCTGTCTCTGTCTCTGTCTCTCTCCGAAGACCGAATCAAATGCCCACAAGTCACCTGTTGGACAGAAAGACAGTTGCTGTTCATGCTGCTTACTGCTTGGATAGTTTGCATAATTATCAATTTGACGCACATTTGAAAAATATCTTCAAATTGTTTTGTAATCGTCTTAGGACGGCAATAGTCGTCTCTCGCCTATTACTGATGAAATGAGTATAATATTTTATCATTTGTCACGTTTTCCACTTTCAAGATCCATGTAGCAGTACCACCTACTGAACTGAAATAGGTCTGGCTACCGTAGTACAAAGTTGATATCATGATTGCCATTTCTCTTCTTTTGTATTTAACATTTAGTAAATTCTTTAGAATAAAATGAGAAATAAACATATTTGAAAATCTGTAGGAGCCTGCCGTTAATTATATTTCCACATTGGGCTTATAGATTATTAATTGTGCGTATGGTCAGGCCTCGTCTTCAGAGATCAACGGTAAAGTGTCCTTGAAAACAATCAGATTAGCATCATTTATTTTTTCTCGTCGTGCATGAATAATGATCCCTCGAAATTCAACAAATTAGTGGCTTTGTTCTGAAATGACTAGTCTTTGCAGATGGCTTTGTTGCTGGAAAAAGTGCTACAAAAGGACTGCATTGGATAACTATAGATAGGCGCAGAAATAGGAAGATATCTGAAATCGCAAGATATCTGGGAATCTGGTAACCAAGGACTCAGGAGATTGATCAATGT
This sequence comes from Bimastos eiseni, assembly GCA_959347315.1. Lineage (NCBI taxonomy): Eukaryota > Metazoa > Annelida > Clitellata > Crassiclitellata > Lumbricidae > Bimastos > Bimastos eiseni. The sequence continues at coordinate 9,805,885 of OY365814.1, forward strand.
AAGGCCATCCTGGCTTACTAGACCCAGAATTTCAAATGACACAAAACAGTACAATGACAAGAACCAAGGACACAAAACAGTACAATGACAAGAACCAAGGACACAAAACAGTACAATGACAAGAACCAAGGACACAAAACAGTACAATGACAAGAACCAAGGACACAAAACAGTGCAAAATGACAAGAACCAAGGACACAAAACAGTACAATGACAAGAACCAAGGACACAAAACAGTACAATGACAAGAACCAAGGACACAAAACAGTACAGTGACAAGAACCAAGGACACAAAACAGTACAATGACAAGAACCAAGGACACAAAACAGTACAATGACAAGAACCAAGGACACAAAACAGTACAATGACAAGAACCTGTTATTTTGTTATTTATTTTATCTGTAGCACCCGCAACCTCAGCTGATCTATGTTGCCTGCATGACTCTGCCAGGAAACAGTGCAATCCCAGTCAAGGCATTTGCTACCCTCTCCTCATGGAATAAGAATGAAACCATATAGACGTCTCCCATCAGACGTCGTGAGTCCAGTAGGCTCCCTTGTAGCCAGGAAGCCAGTCCTGATCAGGTGACGCCAAAAGAAATAATTTTGTGAGGCGTGTTAAACTCAGCCCAAGGCTGCATGACATGCCATGTGAGCCATATCCTTGGACCATCGCTCCGCAAATGAATTCGTGAGGAGCCCATTATTAATTCGACCCCAAGGCGTAGACCTGTCGCAATACGGACTGCCTCATCGTTAAATTTAGGAGGCGTTGTTCTAGTCTTTGGATTTATTGATGGAGAAGTAGTAAAAAACCGACTGCGTTGAAGCCCTGGACAACCAACCATAGACAAGCGCTGATGGGGGAAGGTAGTCTCTCTCTTGTCGCCTGATACCTGGCAAGACGGAGGATAGCAACGGGAAACCAATGCAGCTGTGAAGTGGGACAGAGGAGCATGTCAAACTTATTCCGTTTGAGTCGCTTTAGTAATGAAACCTCAGTCTGGGATCCCTGAATGTGATAAAGATAAACGATAGAAGTGTTTAAAAATAACAACGATAACAATAACAATGAGATTTCATTCGTTGCCATGGTAGTGCTTTCAAAGGCATCCTCCCAATGGAGACGACGTCTGCCTCACCAGCTGTTCTCAAGAGATACAGCCTCATCCGTTACACTCACTGTGAACACAACGTCGCGCTGACCGTCTTAGTTCGGTTGCATGTTTTCCTATGGCATAGAATATTTCTTAATAGCAATCAATTATCTAACCAATCAATCCATACAAACAACCTTACTACCAAGTACCAGCAGTACAATTGACTAACCACCAAACCAACGATTCGTCGAATCAACCATTTAATCAGTCAACCAACCAACCATCAAACCGACCAAACCAACCACCTCACATACCAACCATCTTTCCAACTGACCATCCATCCAACCGAACCAACTACCATACAAACCAACCATCTTTCCAACTGATCATCCAACCAAGACAATCTACCATCCAAACAACCATCCAATCAAACAATTCAGTGAAACAATCCAACCAAGTAATCCAACCAAACAGCCACGACCATACCAACCGACCAACCAGCCATAGAAGCAACCATCCAACCGACGACATACAGTGTAGTAGAACCCATTAGTTACCAGTGAATATTCGCATCAACAGTGGTGAACTCATTGACCTTCTGACGACAGACCTGCCTTTCCTCTGCTATATATATATATATATATATATATATATATATATATATATATGCTTTGTCGTTATCCCTCTGTATTATGACCCTAACGTATGCTATCGCATACAACCTTCTGCTCTGCGCCTAGTCGTAAAGGCTATCTCTATAGCCACACATAAAAAACGTCTCATAAGACTCAGGATATGACGTCACTATTAGACGACAGAATCTGGCTGTGTAGTTGGCGCCATTGGGGTCAACGTAAGGTCAATGGCATGATGTATGCTCTGATATCGTGAGCTATGTAAGTCAGGCCATACATTGCGCCACCGTTTCTCGCAAAGAAACCGGAATCTTAACTGCACGAATGACAAAAGACCCTGTAATCCTGTTCTTCGTGGCAAATGGTAATGGACATAGGCATCAAATTGAGAATAGCCTCTAGAGCGCATCTGATTAGTTTATCTGGAAACATCGTCATATAATTAATGTCCCATTTCACTTACAGTTAGATATATGGTACACTCTTGGCCTCTCATGTGATCATATTCTGCTTCGATTGGTCAGCGGTGTCTACCTCCACTCCACCCCACCCCAGGTCATTGGAGCAACTGTCTCCCAATTTTGTCTGGCATACGGACTTATATCATTCAAGAATGAATAATAGATTGAACCAATTAGTTAATGACACTGACACTGTAGAATAGAACAGAATGGCTTATCTGGAAATAATAGATTTTAATGGTATAATAATTATTTTAAGAATTTACTTCCCATAATTTCTCATTAAGATCTCACCCCTATTTCTCCAATGTTTCTATGGTGTAGACGCCTCTGCGGTCAGCTGTGAGTTAGGGTTCGCTGCTACTAATTGACTTTTTTCCCAATCCAAGAATTCTAATTGTAAGCTGAAACGGTGACTGATTCACTTCTCCAAATCCAAATGACTTGAAATTTATTTTCCAAAGCAATGCAAGTAGTTGCTTAAGGGGTCCTTCTGAATCACTGGACATACAATGAGACATACGCACACGGACAAGCAGCCATACGCACACTGTCACGCTCGACACTCTGAACGATGGCGCTATATATAAGTCATCGACCGACAGCAGAGGTGAAGGAGGACTACGGATGAAGTTGTGTACCTGAAACCTCAGAGGAGAGACATCAATGGGCTTCGTCTGAAGCAGACCGCCTCAATACAGACGGTGAGAATTATGCAAAGATCATCGGGGTGTCAAACAACGAAGCCCGACACCGCGAGCCAGATGTCAGAGCCGACTGCCCCTTCCATCTCTACGACCCACAGACAAGAAATTCATAAATCAGTTGAAGATTTGGTCTGGACCGGCTGGTTGACACGGATCATGAATAGGGGACAATTCCGATACGAATGGCGCAACCCACTAGGCGGTATAACGATAATGATGAAATTCGATCCCTGGGACCTGTTGCCCGTCTATGACACTGACAAGGCCCAGCCATGACAGCCGCTAGTCAAACATTAACTGTACGCCCCTAGTGATTGGCGTTATGCTAGGGGCATCAAGATCCGACCAACTTGGTTTAGGAATAGTTTCAGCAGGTGATTTGTCGTCCAATAGAGATACGAGTTTTGCCTTTGGGAGGGCGAAGAAAATCGCCTCTAGAAGTGTTCTTATAGTGTAGCAAGGGAAGGAACAGGGACTTGTTTCGGAACTGATGGAGACGTTAGATCGTTCTGACGGCAAGGGTAATCAACGTAGTTGGGAATCCCGTCTCCAACGTAAACCAGGGAAACATTTCTAAAAGGACACTAATAACTCCAGTATGTGTAGATAGGACGAGTGGTGTTTATATATATATATATATCATAAAATCTATACTAAAACCATCAAGTGTGCCGTGTTGCTGAGCTTGGTGATTGAGGAAAGAACCGGCAGTACTCTCGTCATCTAGAAGAAGGAGTTGGCGAGACAGAAACCCGCGACACACACGGACAAACACACGGACACGCATACGCACACGGACAAGCACACGTACACGTACAAAGAGACATACGCACACAGACAAACACACGGACACGTACATCTAGACATACGCACGCATACAAAGTCACATACGCACACATGCAAAAACACATACGCACACATACTTACATACAATGACACGCAAACATACAATCACATACAAGCACACGGACACGCCCACTTACAAGCACAGAGACAACCACACAGATACGCACACATGCACACATAAACACGCACACGGACACGCACACATACTGGCCCTTACCCCTCCCCTAGGGCGGCGCGCTCATCACAGGAACGCTCTCGTGGGAATATTCGCTCATGGCGAAAGCCAACATCCGCTACAACTGGCAAGCGTATATACAATACCGCCTACACGCTCGGGTAATTCCTAACTGCTATACATTAAAAGAATGACGGAAACGCTTCAATAAATTTTAATGGCAAACGTCTTATACACGTAATTATGAACAAAATAATCGTTAAGTCCGGTATCCGAAGTAAGCGTATTAGTTATTGCGGTAAGATTTTTATTTCTACATCTATGCAAACAGCAGAAAATGCAATAGTGTCCGCAGAAACGACTAACGGAACTTTGCAAATGTTTATCGTTAACAATCCACTGTTCGCAATGTCTGTTGAAAAACTCTCTCAAGTCATCTTCAGGCGTTGACTTCGACGGGTTTCACGGATTGCTGCTGACCATACAGATATACTTTTAGCTGAATCAGATTCATTTGCTTAAAGTTGAATGGATTCTTCTTGTAGTTTCCGTTAAACGCCTCATTGTCTACACATCCGATGACTAGTCATTCTGGTTGGCAACTGTACGGAGAAAAGACTTTCTTGAGTTGCCTCCAAATTTCCGGCTGTCACGGTAAATGTTTTACATACGGCTCTTCGAATCGGAAATTTCACGTTCCCTCTTTCCAAAGCGTTGGCGTGCGCCACGAATACCGAGGGTCTGAGTTTCAATTTTCTAACGTATAGTTTGCAATCCAAGATTTGTACTTTGAACGTGGCGTCGATAATGGATGACATCAGACAGAATGGATCTTTATTTCTGACGAGTCACATCTTTATATTAGCGTCGTTAGGAAGGAATCGATCTTGGAAAACCAGGTCACTGTGAATGCATCCCAACATGTCCACGACCTTTCCTTCGTTGGTTAATGCGCTACCTTTCTTTAATTCAGAGTTTAGAGCCGCGTCGTCGTGCGGATTAGCCTTTTCCAGGTGTCTTGCCACGTCTTTGTAATACAGCGCCGAGTTGAATTGAGAATTTTTGGCCGCGGATCCGTAACGCAGAATCGTCTACAAATAACTTCTGTAAGCGTAAGTATTGTTCGAATCAGTGATGAGAGTATCGTTTAAAGTAATGTCGACTTCTGAAAACAGACTGTGTAGAAACAGGTTGATGGGACCGACGTGATCGCCTCCGTCTATGTCGTCGTTGTTTGCGCGCACGATTTTAGCTCAGTTGAGTGTTCGACAAATCCAAATGGTCTTGTCCTGCACCGGAAATGCTGAATTCGATAGGAGTTTCTTGAGAAATTGTCGAAATTGGATTATATTCCACAAACGTCCCGCTTTCTATGCTGGTCTGCGTCGGAGGTACGACGAAGAGATCCAATTCGCTCTTGGTGCATTCGCAAGACTGCGGGTGAACGAAGGCCATTATTCCTCGTCAAATATATCAATCTTAGGCTTTTTATTTAATCTCTTTAAAGACTTCTTGCGTCTCTTATCGCCGCTACCGCTTTGATTATCGAAATGGTTGGTCGACGCAAACTCTTTTACACGGCCGGAATACGAGATTTGCTAACCTCTTTGAAATTTTGCCCATCCGCAACGTCGTTGGCTATCTGCAAACCAGTTCTCAAGAACCGTTTTCTCCGAAAGCATTAGCTGCGGTTTGAATTAAAGGCCAGGCGCTTCTGAAGAATCCGCTGAGAATGCTTTCTAGTCCGTGTCCGCGCTGCATGCGAGTGCCTTGGAAAACGGGCATTCCGCTTTTGTTCAGTTGAGAATAATAGTTTTCGTACGCGAAGCGGCTGGCGTCGCAACAAAATTGTGTTTTCATTGTTATAGATATGGGATTTTGCGCAATCTCAAATGAAGCGTTATCAACGCTTTCCCTGTTTTGAATGGTATGGGTAGACCGACGTCGTTCCTTATATCTATCTCGATAGAATCGAAATGTTTCTGCTGTAAGGGTAACTAATGAGACTTTCGTACGTAGTGTGGACGATATCGAAGTTGTTTCCCGAAATCGGTACGATACGAAGCAGAGCAACTTTGGTACCTCCGACCATAACGTGTTCCAACAAGTTGCAGTAGACGAAAAGTGAATTAAAACCTCGATTTACGTCGGACGCGCTACCCGATCTAAAACTTAACGGCTCGGCCTCGAAATGTTGTATAGGATTCTGACGCGACTCGATACCCAACATAGAACACAGAGGCGGTGAAAATATCAGACTCGCGCCTTCGTTTATTTCTACGTGGAAGCGTTTCGTTGCGACGTTATAACTAAATGTCGGATAGTCTATGAGTTCTAACTTTTTCGCAAATTCTTGTATATGATAGTTTATGTAATGCACGATCCTGGAAGGCGATTCGTAGTATCCGACCGGGAGACGTATAGTGTGATATACGTAAATCTGCTTGCCGATTTGGACGGCGGATTGAGAATAGTGAACTCTACCTTCCCTCTGAATAAATTATTGCAACTGTGAGCGTATTGCATTTCGACCAAACCGACTTCCCAATCGCCGGACAGAGCGATCAGAGCTCCATCAGTAAAGAGCCAACTTTAACGTCTTTTGCTGCTTTTTGAGTCCGCTCGACAACGCGGTCGATCTTCGTACGGTGATCGGAGTTACTGACTTGGCAGAGTTCGACGATTCGGTAATATAGTTCCATCTGTCTTCGTTCCCGATTAACTCGCTAGGTAGCAAATATTGGCTTTCGCCATGGGCGAATATAGTGTGATATATACTATTTCTACTGTGCGTATCATCGGCCATCTAAATGTAAAGATTACACGCAACTCACACGAGAGCGTTCCTTTGATGAGCTCGCCGCCCTAGGGGAGGGGAAAGGGCCGGCCACCGCCGCCATTCCGCCAATGACTGAGCCGTAAACCAAAAATGGGAGTCTCTTTCGTGTGTAAGTGCGTATGTGTGCGTCTACGTGTGCGCGTCTACGTGTGTGTGTGTGTGCGTGTCCGTGTGCTTGCATGTGTGCGTATGTGTCTTTGTATGTGTGCGTGTATGTGTGCGTGTCCGTGTACGTGTCTATTTGTGTATGTCTGTGTGTCTGTGTGTGTGTCTGTGTGCTTATATGTGTGCGTGTATGTGTGTGTATGTGTGTGTATGTATGTGTTCGTGTCCGTGTGCTTGTATGTGCTTGTATGTTTGCGTGTCATTGTATGTATGTGTGTGTGCATATGTGTCTTTGTATGCGTGCGTATGTCTAGATGTACGTGTCCATGTGTTTGTCCGTGTGCGTATGCGTGTGCGTGTGTTGGTCCGTGTGCATATGTCTCTTTGTATGTGTCTGTGTGCTTGTCCGTGTGCGTATATGTGTCCGTGTGTTTGTCCGTGTGCGTATGGCTGCTTGTCCGTGAGCGCATGCCTCTTGTCCGTGTGCGTATGTCTCTTTGTACGTCCAGTGATTCAGAAGGACCCTTTATACAACTACTAATGCATAGGTCTGACTCTCTGATGATGTCGTATTTTGCTCTACGTCTTATCGATGGCGTTCATCCAGACGTTCGTTGTCCTCTCAGTTTTATTCCTCTTGACTTACATGTATACCTTTTCTTTCATCCTCTTCCTTCTCCTCCACCTGCTCTTCCTCCTTCTCCTCCTCTTCCTCCTCATCCATCTCCTTCTCCTCCTTCGTTCATCCACTCTGTTCACCAGCAGTTTGAATAATAATAATAATAAGTTTATTAAAATTATTTTTTAAATTGCATTCCAAATAATGTATAGACTAATTTGTATTGATAACAGTAATTATTGTACTCATTGTTATCATTATAATTACTATTATTATAATTCACCCGAAGTAATTTACTATTTCTACTATGCGTATCATCGGCCATCTAAATGTAAAGATTGCCAGCAACTTTTAACTGAGTCCACACCAATTCATGTAAATCTTATGAAATCCTCATCTCATCTGAACACCTTGCTCGTCTCTTCAGTCCAGACAAAGTCTACAACGCCATTTCAGGCTGACTTTGTTGTAACACGATCAGTTAGAAAAGTTGGAAACCTTGCTGTTGTACTAGCAGGCCCTAATGATTGGCAAAAACTGCCGGACTTTATTCGAAATCTTCGACGTCATCGCTCTTCAAAATTAAGCTTAAGACTCATTTGTTCAAGAGTTATTAGACCAGACGGGCCTTTGTGCAAATCTCTACTCTTAGCGACTAATACGCATTTCGACTCACTGGCTCCACCACTTCTGCCCTCGTTGCTTTGACTCGTGGAATTCTAGATACGTTACAAGAAGAGCCCTATGTACGTCTTATCTCGCTGGATTTTTCCCGTGCCTTTGATACGAGGACGCGCTCTTATGATGTAGCTCGAGCCACCTCGCTTTCCTGCTTCCTCTATGCTTCCTCTGCATGGTCAGGCTTTGCTAATGCTGGCAAGAGAATGCGTCTTAATGTAAATGTAAGGAAATTGATACGGCTTAAGTTTCTGCCTTTTGACCAGATGACTTTTGACGACCTCTGTGGTCGTGCACATTCCTCTCTTGTCTCTTCTGTGCTACACAATCCTTGCTATATTTTAAGTTGTCTCTTGCTTCCTTTAAAGATTGTTACCTATTCACTCCGTCCTCGATCGCACAATCGAGAGATCCCGCGCGCTAACGCACTAACCGAATGCTATACAATTGAATCTATTCCTATTGTGAGTGTAACTAGGCTTAGTATTATTTGATTTCCATTTATTTTTTTCTATTTATTTTAGTTACTCATGGGATGTCTGTTGCGTAATTGCTAGCTATGATTATTTTATGAGTGTAGGCTACATTATTTTAGTCTAACTACTTTGAGGATGTCTAATTGCTGTGCAATTGCTTGATATGCTTATTTTGAGAGTGTACATTGTTTTGAAAGTTCATATTATGATGTGCCCGCAGTCAGTTTGCAAGCGGTTTCAATAAAGTACATACTTACTTTTTTATATTTTGTCTAAGTGCGTCAAAAATGAAAATTTAATATTAGTTATAAATAATGTTGAAGTTTTCAAGTGCTAGGTAGCGTTCCGGACATTATTTGTCGACTTTGCTAAGGATTTTGTACGTTTAAGGGGTAT